>JAVJIF010021563.1:0-77619 GCA_038442645.1 Agave tequilana
ATTATGCAAACTAAAACTATTACGCTAAACATGTCAAGTATAACCAAAGAGTGTAGCCGAATTCCAGGTGAAGTGCTCTGGACTATTTCCTCAATATTCCTTTAGATTAAGAGTTAAGGTTCCATTATGGCTCTCTTGGTTGAATACAAGCGTGAGCAAATAATCCCAAGCATATATTCAATCGAGCACAAAAAAATATCAAGCTTATAAAGATGTAACAATAAAAGAATGCAAGATACATAAACACAACTGAGAGAAGATCAACAATCGCAAACACGAAAGAATTGTTTCGAGGTTCGAGCACACTTGCTATACGTTCCCGCCTTCACCACTATGAAGGATTTCCATTATAACGATCCCGCAAGATCACTCGGTGTCGCAAAACCTACCGAGCTCCCTCAAGAACTCTTGGATCCGCAAGTTCCTCATTTGTTCCCATAAGAACAACACACACAGCTCACTAGCTTACCGAGGTCGCACCTCTATAATGAGCGCTCTTAATAACTCTACACAACGCAAACCCGCAAACTCGCCGAGGCCGCAACCTCTATAACTCCTTCAATTACAGGTGGAACACTTGTGATCACTTCTCTTGATCACAAAAATAAACTCTCTCACAACAAGGATCCTAAAGGATAAATATAGCAATGGATAACTCAAACTTGTGTGTGATAAAAAACTAGATAGATTTGGAAGTGAAAAATACAAGAAATCCTTTTGAAAAAGACAAGAGATACACTCTTGATAAACTCTCTTTTAACATAGAAATGAAGGTCTAAGATCTTGCTGAAAAACTTCTGTGTAAGATAGAAAATAGCTCAAGAAAATAGTTCTCAAAATCTTGTCCAAAACTGACCAAAACAGCCCTTTAAATAGGGTTTTAGACTAGCCGTTGGGTTCAGTTTTCTGGCCAGATGACATGTCTGTCGACCGGCCAACGATCATATTTTCAGACCGTTAGGGCTGTCGGTCGACCGCCAGTCGACTGCACCCAGGCCATTTCCCTACCGGTCGACCGGTCGGTCAATCGTGACCAAATCAGAGAGCAGATCTCTCTGGTCAGTCGATCGCTCGTCGGTCGACCAGGGCCACTTCCAGAGAGCAGCCTCTCTGGATCGGTCGACCGCATGGTTAGCTGGCCCTACGACCAAAGGTTTGTGCACGTTTTGTGTGAAATACACCTTGAGGGGGTGAATAGGTGTACTAGCTAATCTAAAACAAATGATGCAGAATTAAAAACTTAATTGCAAACACACTATGTATAACCAAGAGTGAGCCCGAATTCCCCGTGAAAGGCTCTGGAACTACTCCTCTAGATTCATCTTGACTAAGAGTTGAGGTGCTTTAATAAGCTTTCTTGGGTTGAACATAAGTGTGGGCACACACAAACTATATCTAGCATATGAATATGAACAATGTAAAGCAATGCAAGATATAAAGAGAGGTAGAGTTGAGGGATAGTGGATCAAACGCAAACACTGAGATATTTTTTTGAGTTCGAGCCACTGCTCTACATCTCCGCCTTCACACAGAAGGATTTCAACTATGTCCACACAGGACCTTCTATAAAGGGACCTCCATCGAGGAATTACAACTCTACACTGGGAGTACACAACTCCTCTCTCTAACACAAACACCTTTATACAAGAGGCAAGAATAAAGCCAAAACAAAGATAAAGTTTACAACTTGGTGATCCAATGACCACAAACTCTCTCTTGGTGATCTTGAAAGATCACAAACAATTTTTCTCACAAAAACAAGATCCTATAGATAGGTATTGAATTGATAGCTCAAGTGTGAGAAAAACAAAGTGTTTTAGAAAAGAAAACAAAAGAAAAACTCTTAGGGGCCGTTTGTTTCGTGTAAACTCCGTAATTCGTAAATGACTTACTACCCAGTTACAACTACGGCGTTTGTTTGGACCGTAATTCGTAAAAGACTTACGTACTCAACTAACACTCACTTGCAACCCAGTTACCACTCACTTACAGCCCAGTTACAGTTAATTTTGTGGTCATACAAATTTGTATTATTTTTTTATATTAATATTAAAATTTTTTAATATTTAACTTTTTTTAATATTTTTTTGCAGTATTAAAACTTTTAAAAATCACCAATAGTTAATTTTATGGTCAACTTTTTCACTTACGACTTATACATTACGACAACCAAACACCATAAAGTACAATACACTTTCCCACTTTACAATTTTATATTACCAACCAAACACCGTAAAATTTACATACATGTAACTCATTTACAACTGTAAAAGACTTTACCAATTACAACTACGAATTACGGCCAGTTATGACAACCAAACAGACCCTTAGAAAAAACTTCTTGATAGATAAAGAAATGAAGAAAAAAACTAGAATTCCCAAATATTGGTTTTCTTTGATTTTCCAAAATTTTGAAACAAATAAAGATAAGACAATTTTTGGCACAAACTTATTTTGAAAACTTACTGAAAACCTTAAGAAGATGGGAAAAATTGTTCTAAAAAAAATCTTTGTTAAAACTGGCCTCAAAGGAACCATATTTATAGCGTCTGAAAATATAGCCTCTAGGGTCCAGTTCAGGTCAAAACTGACCGTCGATCGACCGCCTGTCGACGGGCCAACGGTCAGATTTCTGACTGCTGGGGCTGTCGGTCGATCGACCGGTCGACCGTCCCCAGGCAATTTTGCCTGTCGTTTGATCGTCCAATCGACCAAGGCCAGAACTAGAGAATGAACTCTCTGGTCGATCGACCGCACACGGTCGACCGAGGCCAGATCCAGAGAGCAAGCTGTCTGGATCGGTCGACCGTCCGGTTGACTGACCCTAGGCCAAGACAGGCTGTGCACGTCTATGCACATCGGTCGACCGAGCACTGGTCTGGTCGACTGGTCGGTCGACCGCCAATGGGCTCAGGTTAGGGTTTTAGGGTTTGAAAACTTGGTCTTTTAAACACTCATAAATCCTATAAAATCCCATAAAATTCACTAAAATAAGTTCTTATAAATATTTGAAGAACAAATATGTGTGAATAAAATTCAACATATATTTTAAACAATTTGAACTATTTTTGTGATATAGAAAATAAGTTTTAAATCAAAACCGTATTTTCTAAAACTTGAATTTTGAAATGAAATCCGTTTTCTCCAAAACTTGTATAAATATAAAAACATGATATAGAAATACTTTTGAATTATGGTATGTATGGATAAAATCCAATACACATATAAAAGATATATCTATATTTTTGAAATTAAATTCAAAACTAAGTTTTGTAAAAAACAAAACTTGAAACCATGAACTAGATATACATCAAAGTAAGTTTCTAAATATTATGAACCAATGTATATGCATGAATCCACTATACATATAAATCATATAAACTACTTTAGATGAAATATATTCATGAAAACTAAAAATATGTTCTTTGAAAATCTAAACCGGTTAAACCGAAACCAAAAACTATTTTAACTTTTATGTGTGTGCGTGAACTTGAGCAGTTCCACGAGAAGAGAACGGTTGCCTGCAACCATCCATGTAGGTGGCTTTATCAGCAAGAAAGCATATCAAGACTAAGCTATCCTTTACACAAGATTTAAAAACTAAACTAAACTAAATAAACCGAAGTCTTCTTGTAGAACTCCTTCTCCAAGCCGACTCAATCCAAATACGATCCAAATGAGCTTGACTCCAACCGAGTGCTAGATGCTATCTTGACACGTGAGCTCTTGAATCATCATGTGTTAGCTCCAAAACTTGATTTTGAATTCTTTGTTGAAGCTAATTACCTACTAAGATCTTGATCATATCTGAAACTTATTAAACAAAAGATCATTAATAAACTAACCTTCATAAGTTAGTCATCATTAAAACTAAGGTGAAAGGTATATGGGCCAACAATCTCCCCCTTTTAGATGATGATAAAACTTATAAGGTTATATGTGCATAGATTAAGAATAAGTTTTCATAGAAGCTCCCCCTTAACTTATGCATAATCAATAAACATACAAAGATATGCAATGTATCTCAAGATGCTAAATAAAAACAAGATATATATATATAATGTGTGTGTGTGTGTGTGTGCGCGCGCGCGCGCGCGCGCGCATAAACACTTAATGAAACATGCATATATTAACCTAAATCTTTCTTCCCCTTTTGTCACTCATCAACAAAGGCGTGAAGACAATCAAACAATACCAACAAAACATATTTTGAAAAAAAATTTGATACCAATAATAAACAATCAATTAAAAGTAAAACAATCTTTTTACTAATTAAAATTAAACATTCTTTTTACCAATTAATACCAATAAAAAAGCATGATACCAATTGAAAGTAAAACTAAATTTTTGGGTAAACACTAAAACCATTATGCAATATAGATACCAAATTGAGAATAATACCAATTTAAAATTATTGATACCAATATTGAAAATATTAGCATATACCAAAATAAAGTATTTTTCATCTAAAAGTCAGAGTAAGATACCAATTGAAAATAAAATCAATTAAAAAATAAAACAAGAATTTTTCTTTCCTTTTAAAAATAATGCTTGAGCTTGTATATGATACCAATTAAAAATAATTGACATTAAGGACTAAATCAAGCTTAACAAGAAATAATTTGTGCTTAACAATGTATGGACATGTATGTTTAAAGCACAAGAAAATATTTATATGTATGTATCAGAGCAAAACAGTTTAGATATGATCCATACAAAAAAAAATGAGCATACAAAATGAATTTTCCTTTAAAAAATTATGTATATCTCAGAACTGAAGAACATTTTGATACCATTGTAAGTGAAATATGAAGTACATTTTGATATAGAAAATACCAATTGAAATTAATGCATAAGCTTGTAGATATACCAATAAATATTTTGAATTAAATCATGCTTAGCATAAAACCTTTTGTGCTTTAAAAAATGTGTAAACATTGTAAATCAAGCACAATAAAAATTATATATATGTATGTAAGAAAATATCACTTGAAATTTGGTGCATACATATATAGAAAACACAATATGAGTATACCAAAAAAAGAATTTTCATTGAAATCATATATATCTCATACCTACCACCCTATTCATGCACATGATAAAAGATAGCCATTAAGGCATATAAGGTGTGTTTGCCCAACCATCCGCTATTTGATGGTAGGGGTTTTCAAAAAAAAATGATTTGAAAATATTTTAATATATTTGAAAACTCTGCCAATCGAAGAATAACGAAACTAGTTTTAAGAAAATTTTGAAAACTAGTATGAAATTCTTCAATTAAGGAATAATATACAAATGTATTCATAAAATATGTATATCACACAAGAGTTATCACTCAAAATCTATAAAGCTCAAAAATGTGCTCATGAACAAAGTCATGAGTAAACATAAAAGTGAATGTATAAGAATCATGTGAACAATAAATTCATGAATAAATCAATAAGGCTGAAAACAAACATGAAATTCTTTTATCAAAAAAACATGAAAATCATCAAAACTAAAATTTTCATCAAAACTAAACAAGCTTCAAGGTATATGTATATTTTGTCAAAACTAAAAGTATACATATATATCACAAATATAAACGAGTCCATAATAGAATTTTGCATGAAGACAAGAGACTCAAGGATATACATATATATCTATTAGTCTTAGACAAAATTAACATATATATGAAGCTAAACATGTACAAAAATAGAGAAAATAAGTATAAATGTAAGAATCATTAAATTAGGTTATACAAGTATATGTAATGAGTACAAATGAGCAATGAAGTACAAACCCATAATAATCAAGTGTAACTCACTACTTGTACAAATATAAACATAAGTTTTAATGATAATAACATCCAAACAAGTAATTAACACATGAAGTGCAAAAAAATAAATAAATATGATCATTAGGTTAAATGCACGTGTTTTAGAACTAGGATATACACAATAGCTAAATTATAGTGAGAATACAAAATATAAGTCCATATGAATATGGGTGTGTCTCAAAGACTATGTATATCACACGTCTAATAACATTGCATTTAATATAATGAGCATTAAAATCAAAACATGCTAAAAAATTCATATGAAAGCATGTAAAAAAATGGGAGTTAGCGATGGTTACCAAAATCAATGAACCAATCTCTAGGTCTCGAAACTATGGTGGTCTTTCCACCAAGCATCCCTAGAAAGTGATGCATCCAAAAATATGATTTTTAGGCTCGGATCGCATCCACCAACAAGGCACCAATACCCTCACGTCAAGTGAAAGCCCACACCTACATCAAATAAAGTAGGAGTGAATTTTGGTACCCATATCTTTTTTGGGTCTAAGGGGGTTTGCACCTTTCCTAACCCAAACAAACTTATTTGCAAATTTTGAAACATTTATTTTATCATAACAAAATTTTGCAAGGTGACCCTTACATCCACAATGTGTACAAGTGTACACATGGGCATACATATAATCATGTGTGTGAGCATGATGAGCATGTGTATGCTGTGTTTGTGTGCATGAATATATGATACATGTTTCTTACTAAAAATGGATTCTAATTTCTTATGATCCATAGTCATTGGCTCAAAGTGGAGCCCAAACAATCTACAATTTTTTTCAACATACAAATGTCATTTTCAATTGTTGAAGAAGAAGTGTAGTATGCATTCTTATCAATATAGGGTATAACAATGGAATCATGATAAGAATGAGAAGCCAAATCATTTTTCAAAGAAATATTTTTATTTGAAATAAATTCCAATTCTTTTTAATCAAAGGATTTTTATTTTTTTTAAAATTATTTTCTTTTAAAACAAAATCGAGTTTTGAAGACATAACCTCATATTCTTCAAGATTCACCGACATTACCAATTCCTTAGTATCCCTTGGAAAGGAATACACACAAGTCGAAAAAGTTCGCAAGATCCTTCGAGCACTCACACCAGATTGGGAGAAGAAGACTACGGCAATAGAAGAAGTGAATAATCTCTCAACATTATCATTAGAAAACCTTATTGGTAATCTAATGGCATATAAAGTATAACTCGAAGATAGAAAGAAGGACGAACAACAACTTCAATCCAAGAAGAAAGTACTTGCCTTTCATACAACCTCAGATATGGACAATTCGGATGACGATGAAGAAGAGATGGCGATGCTTTCAAGAAAGTTCAAAAGGTTCTTAAAACAAGGTAAGTTTAAAAAGAATAAAGATACTAATGATAATCCTACTTGTTTTAAGTGTAACAAACCAGGCCACATAAAAAAGGATTGCCCATTGATGAAATCAAAAGGACACTTCAAGAATTTCAATAAGTTCAACAAGAAGAAGAAAGCCTTCCAAGCAACTTGGAATGATAGCGACTCATCTTCCTCTGACGAAGAAGAAGCAACTGAAACCGCCAATATCTGCTTCATGGCCCAAGAAGATGAGGTACAAGATTATGATGAATTATTAGAAGCTTTTAATGAACTTTTTAATAATTTCAAAAATGAAAAGATTAAAAATAAAGTTTTAACAAAAGAAAATGAAAGACTCAATCATGAAAATGCATTGTTTGTTTCTCAAACATCTTCTTTAAATTCTCAAAAGATGATTTTGAAAAAGTTATTTCATCTTTAAAAAGGGATAATGAAATTTTCTTAAAAGAGAATTCTTTACTTAAAAAGGAAACTCTCTTTAAATTCTAGAATTACTATTTTAGATAAAGACATGACTAGTTTCAAAATTAAGTATGAAGATCTTTTGAAAAATGTAACTAAATTTAATAAAGGAAAAGAGAATTTAAATGTTTTATTATCTTATCAAAAGATGTCTAACAATCATTTTGGTCTTGATTTTTCAAAAGATAAGATTTACAAACCTACTCATGTTGATTTAAACAAAACATCTTATGAATTATTTTATAACAGGATTCCAAAAGTTTCTTACTTCAAGATTTTTGGATGTAAATGTTTTATCTTAAATACAAAAGATGCTTTAGATAAATTTGATGCTAGATCCAATGAAGGTATTTTTGTTGGATACTCTACTCAAAGTGAAGCATATAGAATATTTAATAAGAAAACATTTACTATTGAAGAATCATTACATGTTAAATTTGATGAATCCTTGACTAAGCCTATTTCTAATACTTCTCCACATGATGATGATCATATCATAGATACTCCTATTGATAATATTGTTATATCTTCTGATGATACTAACATTTCTAAGGATGATGAGACTTCTACCAAGTTACCTAAAGCATATGTTGAAGTAAGGAATCATCCACATGATTTAGTTATTAGAGATATAAATCAAGGCGTTCAGACGAGATCCAAGTTGAACTACATGACACAAATTGCCTTCATATCACTCATTGAACCGAAGAATATCAAAGAAGCATGTGCGGATGATTTTTGGACAATTGCCATGCAAGAAGAGTTGAACCAATTTGTCAAAAATGATGTTTGGGATCTTGTACAACGTCCTACTGATCATCCAGTCATCGGTACCAGATGGGTCTTTAAGAACAAACTTGATGAATCAGGTCAAGTCATTAAGAACAAAGTAAGGTTAGTAGCACAAGGATACAATCAAGAAGAAGGTATTGATTTTGATGAAACTTATGCACCAGTAGCTAGGCTTGAATCTATTCGTATTTTACTTGCTTTTTCTTGCTTTATGAATTTTAAACTTTATCAAATGGATGTTAAAAGTGCCTTTTTAAATGGATTTATTAAGGAAACTGTTTATGTTGAACAACCTTCAGGTTTTGAACATGAAAATTTTTCAAACCATATTTTTAAACTTAAGAAAGCTTTATATGGTTTAAAACAAGCACCCCGTGCTTGGTATGATAGATTAAAAAGTTTTCTTTTAAATTCTGATTTTAAGATGGGAAGAGCAGATACAACTCTCTTTATTAAACATGATAATAAAGATATCTTAATCATTCAGATATATGTTGATGATATTTTATTTGGATCTACTAATGATAATCTTTGTCAAGAATTTTCTAAGACCATGCAGAGTGAATTTGAGATGAGCCACATGGGCGAACTTACTTACTTTCTTGGTCTGCAAATAAAGCAAATGAAGGATGGAATCTTCATTTCCTAGTGCAAGTATGCAAAGAAACTTCTAAAAAGATTTGGCATGAAAAATTCTGGTCATAAGAATACTCCCATGAATACTACTACATTCCTAGACAAAGATGAAAATGGTAAGAATATTGATCAGAAACTCTATCGAGGTATGATTGGTTCATTACTATATATTACTTCAAGTAGACCTGATATTATATTTAGTGTTTGCTTATGTGCTAGATATCAGTCAAATCCTAAGGAATCACATTTTAAAGCAGTGAAAAGGATTTTTCAATATCTAAATAACACAATCAATTATGGTTTATTTTATCCAAAATCAAGCACATTTGATTTACTATCATATAGTGATGCTGATTTTGCTGGATGTAAATCTGATCGGAAGAGTACTAGTGGTACTTGTCACTTTTTGGGACATTCACTAGTATCATGGTTCAGAAAAAAGCAAAATTCTGTATCATTATCAACAACCGAGGTAGAATATATCGCTGCTAGTGTTGCATGTGCTCAAATTTTATGGATGAAACAAACTTTATTTGATTATGACATGTCGATCACAAATTCACCTATTATATGTGATAATACCAGTGCTATTAACTTATCTAAAAATCCAGTTAATCATTCACGTACTAAGCATATTGATATTAGACATCATTTTCTACGTGATCATGCTTTAAAAGGTGATATTTCTCTAAATTTTATATCAACTGATAATCAAATTGCAGATATTTTTACAAAACCTCTTAAAGAAGATATTTTTATGAAATTTCGAAGAGATTTGGGTATTTGTAATTTTTCTGATCTTTAAGTATTTTTTTAAGAATTATTTTAAGGCATTTTTCAAAAATTTAGTCGACTTATCAAGACCTATTAGTCGACTAATTGAACACCTAGTCGACTTAACAGTGATCCAGTCGACTAAATTGCATCAACAGAAACATGAATTTTTTGATCTCTAAAAGTTAGTCGACTATATTTATTAACTAGTCGACTAGTAAGTGGATTAGTCGACTAGTCTCAAACACCAAGTCGACTAACTATGTGAAAAACCTGTGTTCTGATTTTGTTTTTTAACTTTCGAAACCCGACCTGAATCCTTAAGTTTTGGATCCGATCTCACTTTATTTTAATCCTAACCATTGATTTGATATTTCCTTTCCTATTCTACCCTTTACACTCATCAAAAACCCTAGATTTCACCAAATTTCTCTCCCCAGCCGAAGGAACCAGTCGACTACAGGTCGAACAGCTGCAGTGAACCCATCTTCTCCTTCCTTCAATTTCTTGGTAAATCCCTTACAATCTCTGCAATTTCCTTCCATTTCTTGTGTTATCTTCCTTTAATTTCAGTTCTAAGCATGTCTAGATCAAAGAAAACCAAGTTCACACCATCTTCTTCCTCCTCTCAAGTTGATTTTAGGGCTTTTTTGAAAAATCCTGCCCTAGAAGAGGATTTCCTTAGAATTTCATCCTTAGAAATTCTACCCGGTAGATTTATTAATATAAGGACTTCTATGATTATGATATTGTCTCATATTTACAAAATTGTGGTCTTGTTCATATGTTTTCTACGGATTCTAGGCAAGGCTATTATCCGTTCTTGATACACTTGTTTTATACTAATTTAACCTTTGAAGATAATGAGGATGATGTCCATATATATTCATTGGTTAAAGGTATTAACATCGAATTATCCCCTAAATCCATCGGCCGTATCCTTTCACTTCCTTATCACGGCCTCTCTATTAATGATATTAATATGGATGATACGGAGGTCTTATCTAGTATTTTTCTTTCAGGACAAGGATTACCTATGACAAACAACAAATTGAAACCAATTCCCCGTCTTATAGGTCGTATTCTTGCCTATAATATTTGCCCTAAAACCGGGAGCTATAACTACTATTCCCGTGAGTTAGCCACTTGTGTCTATGCCATTATGGCTGGACTCGATGTCAATTGGGCAAAAATTATTTTTGATACTATTGTTAAATATCATACCTCCTTCCTTCCTTATGGAGCCTTTCTATCACATGTGTTTCGGAAATTTCACATCGATCTTGATTCCGAAACTAGTGTTATCAAGGTCTTCGAACCTTTTGATCGTGCCATTTTTCACCGTATGAAACTTACCGATATTCCTCATCCTCCTCCACAACCACCCTCTCCTCCTCCACAAAGTTCCACTCAACCTCCTTCTTCCTCTACACAACCTCCTTTCACTGAACCACCTTCATCCCAACCACCTCCTTCTTATACTGATGCCTTCTACAATTCTCTGTCTGTTGAGATTGAATCTCTTCATACCAAACAGCAAGTCATTCAAAACTCTCAGACTATATTGCTCCAAAATCAATCTTTGTTGATGACTCAGTTTGAGCATATGCAACTCAAGATGGACTCGTTTGCATCCACTCAAACGGAGATTCTGAATATCCTCAAGACTCATTTTCCACCACCTCCTCCTCCCGAATCCAACATTTGATGATTATGGCGTTGGAATTGCTCCGTGTTTTTTGTGTTTTGAACTTTGCATCTTTGTGTATTTTTCTGTTTTAAGACTCTTTTAATGTGTACTTCAGTATGAAAACACTGTATGTTCATGTATGTTTTCTGCTTTTTGTTAATGACAAAGGGGGAGAACAGTTGTGTTTCTATGTTACATAGTGTTACATATCTCTGTGTTACATATTTGCACAATTCTGTGTAAGAGATTTCTGTGTTATGGCAAGAGAATGACATATGTGTGTTATGGCAAATATATATATGTTATGGATATTTACATATGGCAATGCAGGGGAAACTTAACAATGCAGGGGAAACTTAACACTTTCTGCAGGGGCAAACAAGAATACTTGATTATATATATATATATATATATATATATATATATATATATATATATATATATATATATATATATATATATATATATATATATCATTTGTTATAACCTATTTACTGCAGGGGGAGTTTTGTTGCAGGGGGAGTTATCATAAACACAGGTTGTCATCATCAAAAGGGGGAGAATGTTGAAGCCTACCAAGTTGAAAGATTTTGATGATGGACAAGCATTTTTACTACATTATGATTACTCAACTTGATATTGAAGATTTTGGGTATTTTTGTGTATTTTTGTGTATTTTTAGAAAAATTGTGAAAAGCCTTGAACACATACACAAATACCTAATATAGTCGACTTACCATCATAGAATAGTCGACTACCATAGCCTATAGTCGACTTTAGAAAACCCCAGTCGACTAAGTTCTTCAAAACAAATGTCCAAACTTTCTATTTGTTCTCTAACATCAAAATTAGTCGACTTGACCTCCAAGTATAGTCGACTAACAGATACCCTAGTCGACTATAACATTTCCCAAGTCGACTAATCCCCTCTACAAAAATTTCCCCACTCTCTGTTTCTTGTCTGGCATCAAACTTAGTCGACTTCCCAAAATATATAGTCGACTAACCCCTTATATAGTCGACTAATTATGCCTATATAGTCGACTACAATCAGTTTTCCAGAAACTAAGTATCTGTATCAGCCAATATATAGTCGACTTACCCCATATATTAGTCGACTAATCTTTAGAAATTTTGTTCTTATAGTCGACTAATCTCCTATCCTAGTCGACTAATAGCAGTTGATAACTGCTGTGCAGTTGGTGAATTCTGGTGTGTTAACCAACGTTTCAAAATTCAAATTTGACCTGATAACTACCCTAACTTACTATGGATTTCACCTATAAATAGGGGTATTGTCCTAGGGTCAAATCACCAATTCAAATCTAAAGTTTTCAGCCTAAAACTCTCTCCAAAAAATCTGTTAAAATCACACTTCATTGATGGAGAAAGTGTGTGAACATCAATTCTTTGGTTTGGACCCTATTTTTGAACCAATTTCGACACTCATTATTGACTCTCGACTTGATCTGAGTCAAATTCCTGAGTCGATATCGGTTTTTACTCCTGTTCCATTTGAGTCCAAATCAATTATCTTTCAAAATCACACTTCATTGTTGGACAAGAATATTGAAGAAAATGACTCAGTAATTATTTTTGAAAATTAGAAATTAGATGGGGATAAATTTTTAAATAAGACCATTCAATCAATCATTCTTTTATTGGGTCATATTAGAGAGGTCATTGGTGGGTTCCTTCAAGATCACATTATCCTGATTGGGTAGCAACGCTTGGCCTAATCAGACCACCACCGGAGCCACAACCATGAGGTAATTTTCCTTCCCTTTCTATTTGTTTCATGTATATACACATTCACGATGTATTGAGGACAATCATGAGATAAGTGTGGGGGAAGGTTTACTAACATAGTTAGTTTTGCATTTTCTTTCTTTTATACTTCTTTTTAATTTAAAAAAATTGTATAGATACTCTCTTCTTTTTTTTTTACAAAACTTTTTGAAACAAGGTAAATTGTTTTTGATTTATTTTTAAGAAAATTAAGATTATCTTAGGAATTAGGAACACCTAAAATTATGAAATTTTAAACTGAGTCAAAATAATAAATCTTGTTTAAATTTTAGGATAAGAAAGTAAGATTGGAAAGATTATTTGATTTTGAATTTTTTGTCATAGATTTATGCACTTCACACTTACACAATTTTTGGGATTGAAACAAAGACTGAAAATGCCATAAAAAATATATTAAATATATATATAATGATAATAATAATAACTTATTGAAGTTGGGTAATTATGCCTCAGGAAGCATGATTATTCACACCTAAAATGGTGGGCAAAAATAAAAATAATTCCCTTTAGTTTTGTAGCCTTGTTTACTCGAGTCCTTAAGTCCGAGGGATGTTTTCTCATCTGGTGCCCTAAGATCATCTAGTTTGGGAGTCACCGGCTAAAGGCTCAGTATACCAGTAAATAAGAAATCCTAAGAAAACTAAGGGAAGAAAAAAGAGAAAAAAGAAAAAAGAGGAAAAATAAAAATAAATGGCATGAAAGTTTGAGTCAATATCTCAAAAATCTTCACAGCTCACAAAGTGTATATTTTTCTAAGAGTTTTATGAAAGGTTAAAGAATCAATTCAATTTTTAATTCTTAAATTAATTTATAATAAGATTTTGCATTTCGATTTAGTTTAAGGAAGAATAATTTTTGGTTAACCTCTGACCTTGGATCACTTATATTTTCGCAAAAATACTTCAACACTTTTCTCTATTTCAAAATGGGTCTTTAAAAATACTGACATTTGATTTCTTTCTTTATGAATTTTGTGGGTGTAATCCGCTGAAACCCCTCAGGAGACAAAACTCCTCCTCTAAGGGAAACCTAGAGGTTTAACGGCTTGTTGCACATGCTAAGTGCAATCACGTTACCTA
Organism: Agave tequilana; assembly: GCA_038442645.1. Taxonomy (NCBI): domain Eukaryota; kingdom Viridiplantae; phylum Streptophyta; class Magnoliopsida; order Asparagales; family Asparagaceae; genus Agave; species Agave tequilana. The sequence goes on from JAVJIF010021563.1 coordinate 14,434, forward strand.
CGAAAGTGGTGTAATAATCTTCTTAGTTAGTTTTTTGTTTTGCTCTGAACGAGCAAAAGATAAGTGTGGGGGTGTGATTAGTCTCTAAAACTGTATATGTCATACCACATCTTCAATTTTATTTAATATTAAATTCTGCTAATAATACCTCTCTTGCATGTTTCTAGGTCCATGGCATGAAATGAGAAGAATACCCTAAATCATCATTTAATGGTGATTAAAAGCCTACATGAATAGCTATTGACTTTGGAGGGTTGTTTTATCAAAACCGGGCGGCCGCTCTCGTACTTTGAGCCAGGGTTTGCCCCTGGCCCCCCTTTCTCCGGGTGCTTATAAATACCCCTGGGGTTCTCCTCCAGCAAGATATGCAATGTTTTAGGGTAGTTTCATCTCCATTTTGTAGTTTAGGGTAGTTTAGGTTAGTGTTCTTCTTCTTCCTCCTTTGTATTTTTCATTTCTTGTAGATCTTATAATAGGAGAGAGAGTGGTACATGGTTGGGAAGCAAGAGTGCTTGTAATAGATGGTGACAATATATAAAAGGTGCTCTCTTAACTTATCTTTGTTTTCTTCTCTAACTCCTTTTACATGTTTAGCTAATCTTTTCTCTCATGGCAACTAACCACTAACCACTAATTAGTCTAACTTCTTAGTTGATAATCCACATGAGTCTAATAGCCTCTACTTGGCCTCGCTCTTGCAAGAGCCATTGATAGCTCATGATGATGGATCTAACACTCTAACTTCCTAACTCTTTAACAAGCTAACATTACTTTACTCCATGCTTACTTTTAGTTTTGATGGTTTAAATGTACCTTGCGCTTGTTTTGTTGAGTTGGGATGTAATGAGTTACATATGGGTCATGCTTTGAAACGCTCTTGAACCAAAGACTAGTGAATGCCAAGGATACATGTGAGGCAACTATCACTAAGAGGTTAGCATGCTGGTGGAGTCATTAGTAGTTAGTAGCCATGCGTTTTCTTTCTTTTTCACTTGGTTTTAGAAATATTATCAAAAATCACAAATATCTTCTTTTCTATGTTTTTACTTCTTTGTATTTCACCGTACTTCTCTTTTCATTCTTTGTTTTTCTTTCTTTTCATTCTTTAAAACTTTGAAGAATCTTTAACATACACGTGAATCAATCGGTAAAGCTTCTATCGCCTCCCATCCTGATGGATTCGACTCGTTTTAGCCTCTATACTATAACGGAAGTATCGAGAAAGACAAAACACATACACTTTAAATATCGATTTTAAAACATACACTTTTCGTGCGCGATTTTCCCCCGATCAGCCCTAAAACTATCTGGTTTGGCAGTCACCAGCTAAAGACTCACTTCCCGGGTAAATAAGAAAGCCTATAAATGTAACACCCCGATCCGGAAGGTACGGGGACGTCACTGCGACGTATATATGCAGGTCGGAAATACCCTCACGTATATACGCTAAGCATCAGTACAAGCAGGAATCAGAGTACAGAAGCAAATGGTGCATTATACATTCCAACATATGAGTACAATTACAAGGTTATCACCAGAGGTGATCCAATATTACATGAATATTACATCACTGATATGCGCAATTGCTAGATTACAAGGAGATATACAAGTATGAATAGTACAAAGACAGGCTCAGAGTCATAACAAGAAAATTCTAGAGCCGCACAAGGGGGGCCTGAAAGGATGGAGATCTGGACGGTCTGCTGACGATCCACGCTATCGCTGCGCCACTCTGATCAGCAACTGGGAGAATCCACACGCTTCAAGCTCCATGACCTGGACATGAGGATCCAGGGGAGTCAGATAGAACTCCCCAGGCGAGTGGTGATACAAAAGCCAGATGGCGTGCTGAGATAAGTACAAGTGTATCGATAAAGCCGAATCATAATCATGCATTGAAAACCGTGTCGTGAGCATAAACATGCAGGAGCTAGTAGACATAGAACAAGTGATATCAAGCAGGAACTACTCATGGAATGATAAGATAGGAGAAGTAGGCTGATGGAATGGAACATGGGTAATAAAACAGGATATGAGTAGCTAATATGATAATAATCATAATACCGGAAATCCGATGTAAAATCTGATGAAAGCATTCGTGGCAAATCACACAACGGTCATAACAGGAGTACATAACAGGCATAACATGAATCATAACAAGCATAACGGGAGTTCATAACAGGCATAACAGGATACATAGTTAGCATCTTTTATTATTATTACTCGTCTGACCCATATATCTAGGTATGTGTCCTGGTGTACATCCCAACACACATACATCCATATATAAGCAAGCCGAGGTTTGTTACTGGAAGCTGATGAAGAACTGATAGCTCCTCTTATAGTAGTTCCCGACTGCCCGGGACACAGCCATTTGGGGGCCTTAAATCCCCCTAACACGCATCTTCTGGGGGCCTGAAATCCCCCTAACACGAATCGTCGGTTCTGGTATTCCACTACTATAAGCAAGGCATCATACCGGCATCCATCACTTCCTCCCATTCCCCGTGCAGTTATCCTTTTTATGGCTTAATTATCTGGTCATGACAGGAGTTCATAACAAGAGATCAGGTACAGGCAGGAGATGGCCCTACAGATTCAAGAGGTGGCCCCCACCACGTATGTGGTGTGGCACTTTGTTCCATGTGGCACTTTGTTCTGAGGGGAATGGATTCTAGAGGTGGCCCCCACAGATTCAAGAGGTGGCCCCCACCACGTGTGTGGTGTGGCACTTTGCTCCGTGTGGCACTTAGTTCCATTCAGGATCCGCCGGGAACTGGTGGTATAACATGAGTCAGTGTCAAGTAGTAGCATGACGGGTATCAGATGTTAACACATCATTTGTTAGGTGATACAAACAGGTGTTAATTCGTAGCATGTAAATGACAAGCATGAAGCAATGGTATGGCAAGTATTAACATATCAGGAAAATACATGGCATGTGATAGAATAGTAGCTGAGCACATTCAAGCGGAGCTGAGCAAGCTGGAGTGTACAGACAGCAAACAGTATTTAACACTGGAGCGTCTGGCAAGGTTACCGGGACAACTCGGCTTAAGGTGCGAGTAGGAATTCCGGCAGCATCTCGCCTAGACGAATCTAGTGGTAAAGCGCTGAACGCTGATCATGATAACCAGGCGGAGCTGAGAGACCTGACGGTCCCAATCACGTCTCTTTCGAGATAGTGAGAAACCGGAGGCTGAGGGCTGAGGGACCAAGAACGCTCGCACTCTCGGTGGTTACCAGCCATCCCAGGAGTGGGCAGAAACCCAGAGTTCAACGACCACGAAGGGTCGGCCACGCATAGTATAAAGCAGTAAAATACATATAAACATGGAATAAAATACATGTCGACCCGACAAAGCGGGGAAATCCAAATGGAGGCGAGGACACTCGCCTAAATCACCAGAATGCCGAAAAGTCCGAAATCCATGGAACTCGCGCACGCGCTTTAAAATATAATAGACGTGGGGGTCGCAGACGTGGGAGTCGCGTCGCGGGAATAGCAAACGCGGGAATCACAGACGCGGGAATCGCGTCGCGAGAATAGCAGACGCGGGAATCACAGATGCGGGAATCGCGTCGCGAGAATAGCAGACGCGGGAATCACAGACGAGGGAATCGCGTCGCGAAGGTGCCACAAACGCGGGGTTCGAGACCCGCATTCAAGTCAGGGCACGAGGAGAACGCGGATGCGGTCGGGGGTTCCGCGTCGCGTTAACACGAGAAGAACACAGACGCGGGCACAAGCTCCACGTCGTGTTGATACAGGAACGCGAAGGCCGTGTTAAGAATTGCTTGGATGCGGGAGTGAGATCCGCGTCAGCACTCAATCAGAGAGAGTGATAGAGAAATGGGAGACGCATGGATAGGGAGAGAGAGTGAAAAGGTGATTTTGTTGGTGGTGGTGTTTATGTTGTCCTTGAACTTGTCACCGAAATGATTACCGGAATAATCGTGAATGATTACCGGAATAATCATCAGAGATGTCACCGGAATGATTACCGGAATAATCGTAATTGATTACCGGAATAATCATCGGAGATGTCACCGGAATGATTACCGGAATAATCGTGAACGATTACCGGAATAATCATCGGAGATGTCACCGGAATGATTACCGGAATAATCGTGAACGATTACCGGAATAATCATCGGAGGCGTTGCTGACGAAGAAGAGCTCGGCCCCAATCCAAAGGAGGTGGCCGGCCCTTGAGAAGATGATGGGGTGATGGTTTTGTGGAGAGGTTTGTTGTGGTGGTATTTTTGGAGAAGGTAAAGGAGAAGGTGGAGGCTTTGGTGGAGTTGTTGAAGTTGTGGTGGTTTAAATGGAGATGGAGGAGGAAGAAGATGGAGGTAGGGAGTTAGAGAAGTTGTAGTGGTTGTGGTTGTGGTGGAGATGAAGGAGGAGTTGGTGGTGGTTAAAGTTTGGTGAAGAGAAAAATGAAGTGGAAAGATGAAGGAAAAGTTTATATAGGAATTGGAATTGTGAAGGTGATGTAAAAATGTAAAAGAGAGGGGGTTATTTGTAAAATGGAGGGGTGAGGTGTTTCTCTTGGCCACTCTTGGCCAGCCATGGTGATGGGAGAGGGATTGGATATTTTGGAGAAGATATTTTTGGTGGAGGAGATATTTTTGGTGGAAGGTTGGAGAAGATAATGGAAGAATGGAGAATTTGGTGGAAGGAAAAGGAAGGAAAGAAAATAGGAAAAAGGAAAGAAAATGGAAAAAGGAAGATATTTTCTTGGAATAAAAAGGAAAAATAATTAGAGTGGCGGATTCCCGGGATTCGGTTGCGGATGCGGAAAACTTTCGGAAAAATACCGGAATCGTCCGAAAATCAAGTATCTCGGAACGACCCGCAAAAATTCTCAAAAATCAAGAATATTATTCTAAGAATCATGGTGAAATTCGTTTCAAGAAATTCTTTATAGGTTTTAAAATAAAAATCCTGAAATCGGCCGTCAATATCGGTCGACGCCAAATCGGGCAGAAATTTGATAAATTCTGAAAATGCCCAAAAAATGAATTAAGATAGTAAATATTATTCTAAAAACATATGCGAAAGCGGTTTCTCAAAATTTGACTCCATTTGTAAATTAAAAATCCCGAAGTCGGTCAGCGGTGCTGGTCGGCACCGGTTTTGAAGATTTTCCATTTAATTCAGGAAATTCCAGAAAATCATAGAAAATTTAAAATATTGGAAAATGATATTTGAAACTGAAATTGGTCAAATCTGATTATCGGAAAGATCAAATTGAGTAATATACTAGGATCGGGTCCCCAGTTCAGAGAAAGGCAGACTCTGAGTCCACGAGTCCGGATCCAAGACAAAACGATCATATAAATAATTCATAATACAAAAGAAATACAGGAATTAAATTGAAAAATACGATCGAAAAATCTGAATACGCAACTACGTACGTATTCCGGGAACGGGGTGTTACATTCCATCCACCTTACAAAAAATTGCGTCCTCGCAATTTCGATAAGGGGTAAAATGAACACAAAGAGGACAAAGGCGGAATTTATATCAATTAAGATATGAAGCACTATAGGTAGGGCTCTCGAGTTGACTGAACAATAATCCGAATATAGACACCTTCCGCACTTCCGGTTGTATAAATCTTCAAATAATGCCGAATACAACTTTGCAATAGAATTCCTGTTGTACTGCATACTTCCTGTCACTCTGAGAATGAGCCAGAATACTGAAGATAAAGAAAACCCTGATAATACAAGAATAGAGAATATCTGCATCCTGATTACTAACTTCTGAAAGATAACCCGGTAGCAGATCCATTCTGAGAATACCCAAACTACATAGAATTGGCCGAAGAGATCACATAATAGCTTCACTCAGAACCAGCCGCTACCTCTCTAGTATATCCATATCTTAAGTTGGTATAAAGGCTTCGAAAAACCAAAACAGGGGAAAGATGGAAGAGATTAAGAATCAAAGGAAGAATGATCAAGATAGAATAGATAACTCTGTACTTGTAGTTGGACTGTATAACCAGGACTCATGCATTCCAGTTGCAAATTTCTTTACCATTAATTTGCCGTCTGGACGTACTGAGGATGCGAGAACCTAGGCTCTGATACCATCCTGTAACGCCCTGATCCGGAAGGTACGGGGACGTCACTGCGACGTATATATGCAGGTCGGAAATACCCTCACGTATATACGCTAAGTATCAGTACAAGCAGGAATCAGAGTACGGAAGCAAATGGTGCGTTATACATTCCAACATATGAGTACAATTACAAGGTTATCACCAGAGGTGATCCAATATTACATGAATATTACATCACTGATATGCGCAATTGCGAGATTACAAGGAGATATACAAGTATGAATAGTACAAAGACAGGCTCAGAGTCATAACAAGAAAACTCTAGAGCCGCACAAGGGGGGCCTGGAAGGATGGAGATCTGGACGGTCTGCTGACGATCCACGCTACCGCTGCGCCACTCTGATCAGCAACTGGGAGAATCCACACGCTTCAAGCTCCATGACCTGGACATGAGGATCCAGGGGAGTCAGATAGAACTCCCCAGGCGAGTGGTGATACAAAAGCCAGATGGCGTGCTGAGATAAGTACAAGTGTATCGATAAAGCCGAATTATAATCATGCATTGAAAATCGTGTCGTGAGCATAAACATGCAGGAGCTAGTAGACATAGAACAAGTGATATCAAGCAGGAACTACTCATGGAATGATAAGATAGGAGCAGTAGGCTGATGGAATGGAACATGGGTAATAAAACAGGATATGAGTAGCTAATATGATAATAATCATAATACCGGAAATCTGATGTAAAATCCGATGAAAGCATTCGTGGCAAATCACACAACGGTCATAACAGGAGTACATAACAGGCATAACATGAATCATAACAAGCATAACGGGAGTTCATAACAGGCATAACAGGATACATAGTTAGCATCTTTTATTATTATTACTCGTCTGACCCATATATCTAGGTATGTGTCCTGGTGTACATCCCAACAAACATACATCCATATATAAGCAAGCTGAGGTTTGTTACTGGAAGCTGATGAAGAACTGATAGCTCCTCTTATAGTAGTTCCCAACTGCCCGGGACACAGCCATTTGGGGGCCTTAAATCCCCCTAACACGCATCTTCTGGGGGCCTGAAATCCCCCTAACACGAATCGTCGGTTCTGGTATTCCACTACTATAAGTAAGGCATCATACCGGCATCCATCACTTCCTCCCATTCCCCGTGTAGTTATCCTTTTTATGGCTTAATTATCTGGTCATGATAGGAGTTCATAACAAGAGATCAGGTACAGGCAGGAGATGGCCCTACAGATTCAAGAGGTGGCCCCCACAGATTCAAGAGGTGGCCCCCACCATGTATGTGGTGTGGCACTTTGTTCCATGTGGCACTTTGTTCTGAGGGGAATGGATTCTAGAGGTGGCCCCCACAGATTCAAGAGGTGGCCCCCACCACGTGTGTGGTGTGGCACTTTGCTCCGTGTGGCACTTAGTTCCATTCAGGATCCGCCGGGAACTGGTGGTATAACATGAGTCAGTGTCAAGTAGTAGCATGACGGGTATCAGATGTTAACACATCATTTGTTAGGTGATACAAACAGGTGTTAATTAGTAGCATGTAAATGACAAGCATGAAGCAAAGGTATGGCAAGTATTAACATATCAGGAAAATACATGGCATGTGATAGAATAGTAGCTGAGCACATTCAAGCGGAGCTGAGCAAGCTGGAGTGTACAGACAGCAAACAGTATTTAACACTGGAGCGTCTGGCAAGGTTACCGGGACAACTCAGCTTAAGGTGCGAGTAGGAATTCCGGCAGCATCTCGCCTAGACGAATCTAGTGGTAAAGCGCTGAACGCTGATCATGATAACCAGGCGGAGCTGAGAGACCTGACGGTCCCAATCACGTCTCTTTCGAGATAGTGAGAAATCGGAGGCTGAGGGCTGAGGGACCAAGAACGCTCGCACTCTCGGTGGTTACCAGCCATCCCAGGAGTGGGCAGAAACCCAGAGTTCAAGACCACGAAGGGTCAGCCACGCATAGTATAAAGCAGTAAAATACATATAAACATGGAATAAAATACATGTCGACCCGACAAAGCGGGGAAATCCAAATGGAGGCGAGGACACTCGCCTAAATCACCAGAATGCCGAAAAGTCCGAAATCCATGGAACTCGCGCACGCGCTTTAAAATATAATAGACGCGGGGGTTGCAGACGCGGGAGTCGCGTCGCGGGAATAGCAAACGCGGGAATCACAGACGCGGGAATCGCGTCGCGAGAATAGCAGACGCGGGAATCACAGACGCGGGAATCGCGTCGCGAGAATAGCAGACGCGGGAATCACAGACGCGGGAATCGCGTCGCGGAGGTGCCACAAACGCGAGGTTCGAGACCCGCATTCAAGTCAGGGCACGAGGAGAACGCGGATGCGGTCGGGGGTTCCGCGTCGCGTTAACACGAGAAGAACACAGACGCGGGCACAAGCTCCACGTCGTGTTGATACAGGAACGCGAAGGCCGTGTTAAGAATTGCTTGGACGCGGGAGTGAGATCCGCGTCAGCACTCAATCAGAGATAGTGATAGAGAAATGGGAGACGCATGGATAGGGAGAGAGAGTGAAAAGGTGATTTTGTTGGTGGTGGTGTTTATGTTGTCGTTGAACTTGTCACCGAAATGATTACCGGAATAATCGTGAATGATTACCGGAATAATCATCGGAGATGTCACCGGAATGATTACCGGAATAATCGTAATTGATTACCGGAATAATCATCGGAGATGTCACCGGAATGATTACCGGAATAATCGTGAACGATTACCGGAATAATCATCGGAGATGTCACCGGAATGATTACCGGAATAATCGTGAACGATTACCGAAATAATCATCGGAGGCGTTGCTGACGAAGAAGAGCTCGGCCCCAATCCAAAGGAGGTGGCCGGCCCTTGAGAAGATGATGGGGTGATGGTTTTGTGGAGAGGTTTGTTGTGGTGGTATTTTTGGAGAAGGTAAAGGAGAAGGTGGAGGCTTTGGTGGAGTTGGTGGAGTTGTGGTGGTTTAAATGGAGATGGAGGAGGAAGAAGATGGAGGTAGGGAGTTAGAGAAGTTGTAGTGGTTGTGGTTGTGGTGGAGATAAAGGAGGAGTTGGTGGTGGTTAAAGTTTGGTGAAGAGAAAAATGAAGTGGAAAGATGAAGGAAAAGTTTATATAGGAATTGGAATTGTGAAGGTGATGTAAAAATGTAAAAGAGAGGGGGTTATTTATAAAATGGAGGGGTGAGGTGTTTCTCTTGGCCACTCTTGGCCGGCCATGGTGATGGGAGAGGGATTGGATATTTTGGAGAAGATATTTTTGGTGGAGGAGATATTTTTGGTGGAAGGTTGGAGAAGATAATGGAAGAATGGAGAATTTGGTGGAAGGAAAAGGAAGGAAAGAAAATAGGAAAAAGGAAAGAAAATGGAAAAAGAAGATATTTTCTTGGAATAAAAAGGAAAAATAATTAGAGTGGCGAATTCCCGGGATTCGGTTGCGGATGCGGAAAACTTTCGGAAAAATACCGGAATCGTCCGAAAATCAAGTATCTCGGAACGACCCGCAAAAATTCTCAAAAATCAAGAATATTATTCTAAGAATCATGGTGAAATTCGTTTCAAGAAATTCTTTATAGGTTTTAAAATAAAAATTCTGGAATCGACCGTCAATATCGGTCGACGCCAAATCGGGCAGAAATTTGATAAATTCTGAAAATGCCCAAAAAATGAATTAAGATAGTAAATATTATTATAAAAACATATGTGAAAGCAGTTTCTCAAAATTTGACTCTATTTGTAAATTAAAAATCTCGAAGTCGGTCAGCGGTGCTGGTCGACACCGGTTTTGAAGATTTTCCATTTAATTCAGGAAAATTCCAAAAAATCATAGAAAATCTAAAATATTAGAAAATGATATTTGAAACTGAAATCGGTCAAATCTGATTATCAGAAAGATCAAATTGAGTAATATACTAGGATCGGGTCCCCAGTTCAGAGAAAGGCAGACTCTGAGTCCACGAGTCCGGATCCAAGACAAAACGATCATATAAATAATTCATAATACAAAAGAAATACAGGAAGTAAATTGAAAAATACGATCGAAAAATCTGAATACGCAACTACGTACGTATTCCGGGAGCGGGGTGTTACAATAAAACTAAGGGAAGAAAAAAAGAGAAAAAGAAAAAATAAATATACACAAATAAATGGCATGAAAGTTAGAGTCGATATCCCAAAAATCTTCACAGTTTACAAAGTGCATATTTTATGAAAGATCAGAGAATCAATTCAATTTTAAATTCTTACATTTAATTTATAACAAGATTTTACATTTCGACTTAGTTTAAGGAAGATTAATTTATGGTTAACCTTTGACCTTGAATCACTTATATTTTCGCAAAAATACTTCAACTCTTTTTTTATTTCAAAATGCATTTTCAAAAATACTGACATTTGATTTCTTTTGTTATGAATTTTGTAGGTGTAATCCGCTAAAAACCCTCAGAGACAAAACTCCTCCTCTAGGGGAAACTTAGAGGTTTAACGGCTTGTTGTACATACTCAGTGCAATCGCGTCATATACGAAAGTGGTGTAATAATTTCTTTAGTTTTTTGTTTTGCTTGGGACAAGCAAAAGATAAGTGTGGGCGTGTGATTAGTCTCTAAATTGCATATTTCATATCACATCTTCACATTCATTTTATAATAAATATTGCTAATAATTGTCTTCTTTTGTGATTCTAGGTTCATGGTGTGGAAATAAAGAAGAAGACCCAAAATCACTATTTAATGGGTGATTAAAGGCCTATAAAGATAGTCATTGACCTAGGAGGGTTATTCTGTCAAAATCAGGGACCCAAAATCAAAAATCAAGACATGCAGCTGACAGGGGACCGACGCGACAGCGTGCAGCAGGCGGCGCTGCGCGCGCCGCACCAGCGCTTTGGGTCAGGGTTTGTCCCCCTGTTCCCCTGTCCTTTGGTGCCCATAAATACCCCCTTGGGGGTTCTTAAGGGAGATATACAGATATTTAGGGTAGTTTTCTTCTTCATGTTGTAGTTTAGGATAGTTTATGTTAGTTGTTCTTCTTCTTCTTCCTTCTTTATATTTTTCATTTCTTGTAGATCTTGTAATAGGAGAGAGAGTGGTACAGGATTGGAAAGCGAGAGTGTTTGTAATAGAAGTGACAATCTATGAAAGGTTCCCTCTATACCTCTCTTTATTTTCTTCTCTCTAACTCCTTTTACATGTTTAGCTAATTTTCTCTCATGGCAACTAACTACTAACCACTAACTTACTAACTTCTTACTTGATAATCCACATGAATCTAATAGCCTCTACTTGGCCTTGCTCTTGCAAGAGCTATTGATGGCTCATGATGATGGATCTAACTCTCTAACATCCTAACTCTCTAACAAACTAATATTACTTTATTTCATACATATTCTTGTTTAGTTTTGATGGTTTAAGTGTAGCTTACACTTGTTTTGTTAAGTTTGGATGTGAAAAGTTATCATATGGGTTATGCTTTGAAACGCTCTTGAACCAAGGACTAGTGATTGTTGGCCCAAAGTTACAATCAATCGGTTTTTGAGTTTTGATGATCACAAAACATATATAGTTATTTGTACTAATCATTTTTAGTGTTTAAGTGTGTTTCAGAGTTCTAAGGATTCATGATGTGTTTTTCCTAAAGAAAGATCGTTTTGACCCAAGTCAGATCATTTCGGGTTCAAGATGCAAGATTTTCAAGATCACATATGGAGGAGCCCATTTGAAGACTTTGTAGTCACCTAGAACTCATGTAAGAGTTAGTTTGTTAAAGTTTGAGGCTGTGATAAATTGGCTCAAGTAAACACACACATTTTCCAAAATACGGTTTTTTATTTTTGGCTTTTGATTTAAGTTCATGCTTTGATTTCTATACATGACTCAAATTTTTATAAATTTTATATCTTGTTTATATCATGTATACCTACCTTTTCAGCATGATACTTAGTCATATTTTCTTACAAAATTAATTTGAAAAATTTCCTAAAGTCAGAAAAAATCCTATAATTTTATATGTTTCAGGCCTGACGGTCGACCGAGCCGGTCGACCGGTCTATTCCAGGCCTGGCCAGTCGACCAGGCCGGTCGATCGAGCCTTGAGACCAGGGCGTGCATGTTTTGTGCGCGTCTGTCAGTCGACCGACCGGTCGACCGACTGGAAGCAGCTTGCTCTCTGTTTTTAGTCGGTCAAACGGGTCAGTCGACCGACAGTTCTAAACAAAATTTTCTTTTGGCTTCCAGTCGACCGACTGGTCGACCGAGTCCAACGGCTAGTTGCCAATTGGACTGCCGGTCGACCGGGCCGGTCGACCGACAGCCGTCTCCAGCCGCCAACGGCTAGTTTTCTGAGATTTTATTTTGGGATTCGTTGGAGATTTTGGTGTCAGCTAATTCTGAAATTTTGGCAGCTATTTTCTGACCAATAACCTAGTCCTAATCATATTTTGATCTCCTCTAATCCCTATAAATAGTGGGGATTGGTCTCTTGCAAAATACAAGAAATATACCTAGTTTTTCAAGTTTTCAAAAGAAAGAAAAGTTTCAAAAGCTCTCAATTCTTTTTGTGCATTCTTGGCTACTGTTTTCAGTTGTGTTTCAAAGCAATTTTTCATTACAACTGGTCTTGTTTTCTCACTACACTTCTTGAGCCAAAATATCCTCCTCGTTCTATAAGGAAGTTGTAAAGAGAAGTTTGTGATCCCTTGTTGATCACTTGGTTACTTGTTCTTCTTGCATTGTGATTCCTCTTCGGTAGAAGATTGGATTGGTGGAGTTCGGTACTCCGGTCTTCGGTAGACCTCTTGTAATTGGTGGAGTTCGGTACTCCGGTCTTCGATAGACCTTGTAAATCCTCGGTGGATATAATGGAAACCCTTCACGGCGGTGAAGGCGAGGAGTAGAGCGGTGGCTCGAACCTCAAAACAAATACTTTATGTTTGCGATTGTTTTTCTTATTGCTCTCTACTTCTAGCTTGTGTCATTGCTCTTAATTTCTAGCTTGATATATATCTTGTGTGCACTTCAATATTGCATCCATTTCATTCCTTGCTAAATTGTCGATCATTACTCATACAACAAGATTGCAATACGCACCTCAAACTCTTATTTATAGGAATCGCGTGGAAGAAGTTCAGAGCCTTCATCGGGTATTCGGCTTCTAGTCTTGTTTTAGGCGATCGTTGCATCATCTATTCATACTTGTTTAAAAAGATCTTAAGATTAGCATTAACACCTATTCACCCCCCTCTAGGTGTTTTTCAATTGGTATCAGAGCTTTGGTCTCTAGGCTCTTGGCTTAACAACCTTAGAGAGATCCTTATTGCTAATCATTTTTCATACTCATTCACTTAGTAAACATGGCCGAAGGAATTAAGACCCCATCAAAATTTGATGGCCTTAACTTTCCCATATGGAAGGTTAAGATGACCATATTTTTGCAATCCCTAGGAAGTCGGGTTGCAAAGGTGGTGACCAAACCATTTAGTGTACCCACCGGTGATGAGGATACTTGGTCCGATATTGAGACTAAAGAATTTGATGCTAATGCTAGGGCACACTATGCATTGCTCCAAGCACTTAATGATGATGATATCTCTAGAGTTATTCATTATAAATCCGCACATGAAATTTGGACTCACTTGCTTGTCACACATGAAGGGACTTCACAAGTTAAGAGGGCTAAAATAGACCTTCTTCGGTCCCAATATGAAAACTTTTTTATGCAAGAAAATGAAACCATAGATGATATGTTACAAAATTTACAAAGATTACTAATGGACTTTCTTCTCTAGGTGACGTCATTGACAACGACCAAAGAGTAAGGAAGATCATCCGGGCTCTCCCTCCATCTTGGGAAGTCAAAGCCACTACCTTGAAGGAACTTAATGACAAGAAAGAGATGGAGCTTATAGGTCTCATTGGGAACCTCAAGACCCATGAGATGGAGAGGAAAGCGAGAGAAGAAATGGCTCCCTCCAAGAAGAAAACTATTGCCTTCAAGTGTCATTCCACATCCTCCGACGAAAACGATGAAGAAGAAGATGATGAGGAACTTTCACTTCTTGTTAAGAACGTTCGGAAAATGTACAACAAGGCAAAGTTTCAAAATAAGAAGAGATGGTAAGGTAAAGAGGACAAGAAAATCATTTGTTTCAATTGTGGGAAGACGGGCCATATTGTTGCGGAATGCCCGGATAAAGTCAAGCCTTTCACCTCCAAGAAGCCATACAAAAAGAAAGTATTAAAGGTTACTTAGGATTCCGAGAGTGAATCCGAGGAGGAAGTCAACACCGCCAACATATGCTTCATGGCAAATGAAAGCACAAGCAAGGTAACTCCTAACACTTCTTTTGATTGTGAGTTTTCCATGGATGAACTAGGAGAAGCTTTTGAAGAACTTTCACATAACTATAATTTTCTTAAAAAGAAGTATTTGAAAATGAAAAAGGAAAATGAATCTCTAAATAATAAGGTTTTTACTCTTTTAAAAGAAAAGGATGAATTTCTTTCAACTCTTGTTTTTACACAAAAAGATTTTGAGAACTATAAAATATCTTGCAAAGGTAAATTTCCACAAATAAATGAAAACGATATTTCTATGCTAAAAGAGAAAATTGATTCATTAGGAGTAGTCTTGAAAAAATGTGAATTTGATAAGAATAGACTAGAGGCTATGTTTCCTATGAAACAAGTCCCTAAGAAACATACACATGCGATTCATGCTCATTCTCATAGATCACAATCTTTACATCATGCCAAACACCCTAAACATGTCTACACTCCACACACACATCATGCATACATGATGGTAAAGTATTTTCATGCACATATTGTGACCGTAAAGGTCATTTAGTTAGATTTTGCTATGATAGACTTAATGCTTCACATCATAATGTTTGGGTTCGAGATACTAACTTTCAAAGACCCAAGAAAATTTGGGTACCAAAGTCAACGAATTTGTTAAATGATGTAGGTACCTTCCAAGGCCCAACGACGTAAAGGATTGTGGTATCTTGATAGTGGTTGCTCAAGGCACATGACTTGGGATATCAACAACTTTGCAACCCTATTAAGATACCATGAAGGTGGCACCGTCACCTTCGGAGATGATGCCAAGGGAAAAATCATCGGTATTAGTAATGTTAAACTTGGTACATCCCTTTAATAGAAAATGTTGTTTTGGTTGATGGCCTCAAGCATAACCTCTTGAGTGTTAGTCAACTTTGTGACAAAGGTTTTGATGTTGTTTTTGATAATTTAGCTTGTAGAGTTATTGATAGACAATGTAATACATGTATATTTTCTGGTTTTCGTGAATGTAATGTTTACATGATTGACATGTCTAATATGTTTTGCAATGCTACTTGTTTAAAAGCCCTCGATGATGACTCTTGGTTGTGGCATAGAAGATTAGACCACATTTCTTTTGACCATCTATCTAGGATAAACAATAAGGAAATGGTGAAAGGTATTCCTTACTTGAACTTTGAAAAGGATCGTGTTTACGACGCGTGCCAACTTGGGAAACAAACCAAGTCCTCTTTCAAGTCAATCAAGGATATCATGACATCACGTCCCTTAGAGTTGATCCATATGGATTGTTTGGTCCTACACAAACCATAAGTCTAAGTGGGAATCGGTTTGCTTTTGTTTTAGTTGATGATTTTTCGCGTTTTACTTGGGTTTTCTTTTTAGAGCACAAAAATCAAGCCTTTTCATATTTTCAAGCCTTTAAGAAAAGAGTTGAAAAAGAAAAAGATTCTTCTATTTTAAGAATAAGAAGTGATAGAGGTGGTGAATTCAATAACCTACCATTTACCACTTTTTGTGAAGAACATGGAATTAAGCATAAACTATCTTGTCCTAGAACTCCACAACAAAATGGAGTAGTAGAGAGGAAAAATCGGACATTACAAGAGATGGCTAGGACAATGATTAATGAATATGGTCTCCCTCATTATCTATGGGCCGAGGCCGTTAACACATCTTACTATATATCAAATCGAGTTTTCTTATGTAAAAATACTTCAAAAACATCTTTTGAGTTCTATTTTTCTAGAAAGCCAAATGTTTCTTACTTTAAGGTTTTCGGTTGTAAATACTTTGTTTTGAATACTAAAGACAATTTAGGAAAATTTGATGCAAAGTCTTATGAAGCAATTTTTGTTAGATATTCTAATACTAGTAAAACTTATAGAGTTTTCAACAAGTCATCTTTAAATATTGAAGAATCTATTCATGTAAAGTTTGAGGAATCTAATTTGTTTGTTAAGAATGTTGTAGAAATAGATGCTTTAAATGAAGATATGGAGAGAGTTACTTTGAAGGACTCACCTACTATTGAAGACATGCCAAAGGATGATGAAAGAAAAGAAGTTCAAGACAATGAGGCTCAAGGAAATGAAAATTAAGTGGAGCCTACTCAACAACTTCTAAAAGGTTGGAGATTCAATCCTCATCATCCCAAGGATTTTATTATAGGTGAAGTATCTAAAGGGGTAACTACTCATTATAAACTTCATGATTTATGTGGACACTATGCTTTTATTTCTCATTTTGAACCCAAGAACATCCTCGAAGCCGAGGCCGACTCATATTGGTTGCTAGCCATGCAAGAGGAGCTCAACCAATTCGAGCGCAACCAAGTTTGGCATCTTGTTCCTAGGCCCCCACGATAGACCAACAATTGGTACTAAGTGGATCTTTAAGAACAAGTTGGATGAGTCGGGAAATGTTATTAGGAATAAAGCTAGGTTAGTTGCCCAAGGTTACACTCAAATCGAAGGGATCGATTTTGAAGAAACCTTTGCACCCGTAGCACGGCTTGAAGCCATACGGATGACACTTGCATTTGCTTCTTATAAAGATTTTAAGATTTTTCAAATGGATGTTAAAAGTGCTTTCTTAAATGGATTTATTGAGGAGGAGGTGTATGTTGAACAACCCCCCGGGTTTGTTGATCCTACACATCCAGATTTTGTTTTCAAACTTGACGAAGCTCTTTATGGTTTAAAACAAGCCCCTAGGGCATGGTATGAAAGACTTTCCTCTTTTCTAATCTCTAATGGTTTTAAGAAAGGAAAAATAGATACTACTTTGTTTACAAAGCATGTTGAAAATGATATACTTATAGTTCAAATTTATGTGGATGATATCATATTTGGTTCTACTAATGAAAATCTTTTTCAAGCTTTTGAATCATGTATGAAGGAAGAATTCAAGATGTCTATGATGGGTGAGCTTAACTACTTCCTTGGACTCCAAATCAAGCAAAGGAAAGATGGGATCTTCATCAATCAAGCCAAATACACAAAGGAACTAATCAAGAGATTTGGGCTTGAAGGAGCTAAAACAAGCAAAACTCCCATGGCAACTACAACAAAGCTTGACAAGGATGAACAAGGTACATGTGTAGACATTAAGCTTTACCGTAGCATGATTGGTAGCTTGTTGTATTTGACGGCTAGTAGGCTGGATATTATGTTTTCTGTATGTCTTTGTGCTCGATTTCAATCGTGTCCTAAAGAGTCCCATTTGATTGCGGTAAAACACATTATTAGAT
Organism: Agave tequilana; assembly: GCA_038442645.1. Classification (NCBI taxonomy): domain Eukaryota; kingdom Viridiplantae; phylum Streptophyta; class Magnoliopsida; order Asparagales; family Asparagaceae; genus Agave; species Agave tequilana. Next base: position 32,108 of record JAVJIF010021563.1, read on the forward strand.
ACCTTAAGGGCACAATTGAAATGGGTTTGTGGTATCCGAAGACCGGACAATTTTCAATGACGAGTTTTTCGGATGCCGACTATGCGGGTTGTAGGGTAGATAGGAAGAGTACAAGTGGAACATGTCAATTTCTTGGTAATTGTCTTGTTTCTTGGTCTTCCAAAAAGCAAAATTCGGTAGCCCTTTCAACCGCCGAGGCGGAGTATGTTGCAGCCGGAGCTTGTTGTGCACAAGTTCTTTGGATGAAACATACTCTCCTTGACTATGATTTACATTTTGATCATATTAAAATATTTTGTGATAATACTAGTATTATTCATATGACTAAAAATGCAAATCAACATAGTAAGACTAAGTACATTGACATTCGGTATCACTTTCTTAGAGATCATTATGAGAAAGGTGATATTGATATTGATTATGTTTCTACCGATTTTCAACTTGTCGATATTTTTACAAAACCACTAGACTATGCTAGATTTTCCTTTATTTGTGGTGAGTTGAATGTTTGTGTTACGGATTTATGAAGAAATTTTTTTTAACTATGTTATGTATGACAAAAAGGGGGAGAAAAAGTAAGCTTCTTATTTTGAGTTTGAGTTATGTGTTTTTGAGTTTTAATACTTTGGAGATATGCATTTTTGAGTTTGGAGTAATAACAAGTTAGTTTGGATATGCATTTTTGATTCTTAAATGATATCAAGTTAGTTTGGAGCTATGCATTTTGACTTTTAGTTTTTGTCTTTGGAGTTTTTAGTTTTTGCGTTGAGAATTCTAGTTTCAATCTATTATGTATATAGCCATTCATTTATTCATATAGCCATTCTTTTATACATAGCATGATTTGAGGGGGAGCTTCCAAGCTCTTTTCCCCATATTTTTTAAAATAACTAGTATGTTTTGTCATCATCAAAAAGGGGGAGATTGTTGGCCCAAGGTTACAATCAACCGGTTTTTGAGTTTTGATGATCACAAAACATATATAGTTATTTATACTAATTATTTTTAGTGTTTAAGTGTGTTTCAGGATTCTAAGGATTCATGATGTGTTTTTTCTAAAGAAAAATCGTTTTGACCCAAATCGGATCATTTCGGGTTCAAGATGCAAGATTTTCAAGATCACATATGGAGGAGCCCATTTGAAGACTTTGTAGTCACCTAGAATCATGTAAGAGTTAGTTAGTTAAAGTTTGAGGCTGTGATAAATTGGCTCAAGTAAACACACACATTTTCCAAAATACGGTTTTTTATTTTTGGCTTTTGATTTAAGTTCATGCTTTGATTTCTATACATGACTCAAATTTTTATAAATTTTATATCTTGTTTATATCATGTATACCTATCTTTTCAGCATGATACTTAGTCATATTTCCTTACAAAATTAATTTGAAAAATTTCCTAAAGTCAGAAAAAATCCTATAATTTTATATGTTTCAGGCCTGACGGTCGACCGAGCCGGTCGACCGGTTTATTCGAGGCCTGGCCGGTCGACCGAGCCTTGAGACCAGGGCGTGCATGTTTTGTGCACGTCTATCGGTCGACCGACCTGTCGACCGACTGGAAGCAGCTTGCTCTCTGTTTTGGCCGATCGACCGGGTCAGTCGACCGACATTTCTAAACAAAATTTTCTTTTGGCTTCCGGTCGACCGACCGGTCGACCGAGTCCAACGGCTAGTTGCCAATTGGACTGCCGGTCGACCGGGCCGGTCGACCGACAGTCGTCTCCAGCCACCAACGGCTAGTTTTCTGAGATTTTATTTTGGGATTCGTTGGAGATTTTGGTGTCAGCTAATTCTGAAATTTTGGCAGCTATTTTCTGACCAAATAACCTAGTCCTAATCATATTTTGATCTCCTCTAATCCCTATAAATAGTGGGGATTGGTCTCTTGCAAAATACAAGAAATATACCTAGTTTTTCAAGTTTTCAAAAGAAAGAAAAGTTTCAAAAGCTCTCAATTCTTTTTGTGCATTCTTGGCTACTGTTTTCAGTTGTGTTTTAAAGCAATTTTTCATTACAACTGGTCTTGTTTTCTCACTACACTTCTTGATCCAAAATATCCTCCTCATTCTATAAGGAAGTTGTAAAGAGAAGTTTGTGATCCCTTGTTGATCACTTGGTTACTTGTTCTTCTTGCATTGTGATTCCCCTTCGGTAGAGGATTGGATTGGTGAAGTTCGGTACTCCGGTCTTCGGTAGACCTCTTGTAATTGGTGGAGTTCGGTACTCCGGTCTTCGATAGACCTTGTAAATCCTCGGTGGATATAGTGGAAACCCTTCACGGCGGTGAAGGCGGGGAGTAAAGCGGTGGCTCGAACCTCGAAACAAATACTTTGTGTTTGTGATTGTTTTTCTTATTGCTCTCTACTTCTAGCTTGTGTCATTGCTCTTAATTTCTAGCTAAATATATATCTTGTGTGCACTTTAATATTGCATCCATTTCATTCCTTGCTAAATTGTCGATCATTACTCATACAACAAGATTGCAATACGCACCTCAAACTCTTATTTATAGGAATCACGAGGAAGAAGTTCAGAGCCCTTCGCCGGGTATTCGGTTTCTAGTCTTGTTTTGGGCGATCGTTGCATCATCTATTCATACTTGTTTAAAAAGATCTTAAGATTAGCATTAACACCTATTCATCCCCCCTCTAGGTGTTTTTCAGTGATGACCAAGGATATATGTGAGGCAACTATCACTAAGAGATTAGCATGGTTAGTGGAACCATTAGTAGTTAGTAACTATGAGTTTTCATTAGCTTTTTACTTTGTTTTAGATATACAAAAAAATCACAAAAACCATTTCTTTTATGTTTGCCACTTCTTCGTGTTTCACCGTACTCTTCTCTTTTCATTCTTTGTTTTCTTTTCTTTTCATTCTTTAAAACATAAAAGAAATTTTAACACACACGTGAATCAATCGGTAAATCTTCTATTACTTCCTGTCCCTATGGATTCGACCCGTTTAGCCTCTATGCTATAACGTAAGTATCGAGAAAGCCAAAGCACGCACTTTTAACTCTTAATTTCAAAACATATACTTTTCGTGCGCGGTTTTCCCCCGATCATTCTCCAAGATAGCTGAGAGTGTTTCATACTACAAAAGCCAACTCAATGTTAGAAATCCTAGATAAATAATCATCATTTAGGGTAGATTTTAGAGCATGAAGGGATTTTCCATTAGCCTCAAGATTTTTGCCATTCACAAAATAAGAGTCTTTAATAGTGGCAAAATAAACTTGAATTCCTAGGGCTTTTAGGTACATAGACATCTTAACTTTCCAAATTTGGATGTTAAGAATGTCAAACATGGGAGGTGCAATAAAATTCATGTGTGTATGCAAATATTGTGATTAGTAAAAATAATGATCTTTAACTCTAGATTGTTAGACCCAAATCAAGAGCATCAAGCTCTGATACCAATTGTAGGTGACCTAGAGGGGTGAATAGGTGACTAGCTAATCAAATACAAAACTAATACATAATTAAAACTTGTTATGCAAACTAAAACTATTAGGCTAAACACACCTAGTATAACAAAGAGTGTAGCAGAAATTTCAGTGAAGGGCTATGAACTATCTCCTCAAGATTCCTCTAAATTAAGAGTTGAGGTGCCACTATGGCTCTCTTGGTTCAATACAAGTGTGAGCAAACAATTCCAAGCATATATTCAATTGAGCACAAATAAATATTAAACTTATAAAGATATAAAAATAAAAGCATGTAAGATATATAAACACAAGTGAGTGAGAGAGATATGAGCAATCGCAAACACGGGAGAATTGTTTCGAGGTTCGAGCACACCTGCTCTATGTCTCCACCTTCACCACTATGAAGGATTTCCACTACAACGATCCCGTAAGATCACTCGGTACCACAACACCTACAATGAGCTCCCTCAAGAACTCTTGGACCCGCAAGTCCCTCACTTTTTCCCGCAAGAACAACACTCGCAAGCTCACTAGCTTGCCGAGGCCGCACCTCTACAATGTGCTCCTTCAAGAACTCTACACAATACAAACCCGCAAGCTCGCCAAGGCTGCAACCTCTATAACTCCTTCAATTATAATATGGAACATTTGTGATCACTTCTCTTGATCACAAAAATAAACTCCCTCACAACAAGGATCCTAGAGGATAAATATAGCAATGGAGAACTCAAGCTTGTGTGAGAAAAACTAGATAGATTTGGAAGTGAAAAACATAAGAAATCCTTTTAAAAAAATAAGAGATACACTTTTGATAAACTCTCTTTTGATATAGAAATGAAGCTCTAAAATCTTGTTGAAAAACTTCTGTGGAAGATAGAAAAATAGCTCAAGAAAACACTTCTCAAAATCTTGTCTAAAACTGGCCAAAACAGCCCTTTAAATAGGGCTTTAGAAAACTAGCTGTTGGGCTCAGTTTTCTGGCTAGATAACCGGCCGGTCGGCCAGCCAATGGTCATATTTCAGACCATTAGGGTTTCCGGTCGACCGCACTCAGGCCATTGCCCTATCGGTCGATCGGTCGAGCGACCGTGACCAAAACCAGAGAGCAGGTCTCTCTGGTCGGTCGACCGGGGCCACATCCAGAGAGTAGCCTCTTTGGATCGATCGATCGCACGGTCGACCAGCCCTACGGCCAACGGCTTGTGCACGTTTTGTGCACGTCAGTCGACCGCCAGAAGCTCAAGACAGGGTTGAAAATTTGGACTTTTAAAACCCTAAAAATTCTATTTAAATTCTATAAAATTCACAAAAATAAGTTCATTGAACTACTTTGAAGTACAAATATGTATGATATAAAATCAACACATATTACAAACAATTTGAGCTATGTTTGAGATATAGAAATTTAGGCTTAAACCGAAAATCGTATTTTTCAAAAATCAACTTCAAAATGAAAAACGATTTTTTCAAAACTTATACAAATACAAAAAAAACAAGGTATTAAATCACATTGACGTATAGTGTGTTGTAAATGATCCAATACACGTAGAAGATGAAATATACTTGTCTTTGACAATAAGCTCAAAATAAGTTTTGATAAATACAAAACTTTAAATACATGCTATAGGCTCATCAAAAAAAAGTTTTTAAAAATATGAAGCAATAATACATATGGATGAAATCCAATACACATATAAACCATATATACTTGTTTTGATAAAATCTAATCATGAAAATATAAAGATGTATTCTTTGAAACTCAAAACGAAAACCAAAACAAAATTTTCTAAAAACTAAAACTATTAACATGAAATGTTTTGAAATATTTTTTGTGTGTGTGTATGAACTTCAGCAATCCACAACTAATTTATCCTTTACATTTTATCTAAAAATAGAATCTTAAACTTACAAACATAGGATTCAAGTCTTGAAAATCTTCTCTTCTCCATCTTGACTTGATCCAAACTCGATCCATGAGCTAGACTCCTCTTGAGTACTTGATGTGATGTTGAAGCGCGAGCTCTTGAATCAACACGTACTAGCTTAAAAACTTGACTTCGAATATTTTGTTGAAACTAAACACCTACTAAGATCTTGATCAAAATCTGAAACTTATTAAACACAAGATCAATAATACTATGACGACATGAGTTAATCATCATCAAAACTAGAGTGATGGCCTTTAGGCCAACAATATGCCTTTTAGGGATTCTCCTTCTCTAGCCTATGGCTTCTTGAGTTCCTTCTCTAGAGCTCTACCCTTTTTCACTAGTTATTAATAGTTATTTATAAAGTATTCTAGGGTGTAACCAACCACTTAAATCTCTCCATAATGGGAGGGGTGTAATCAACCCCTTAAATCTCTCCATAATGGGAAGTTATTCCTCATTACATGGAGAGAAAATAAGGTGTAACTGATCAAATTCGTGGCTGTCAGTTACAGCAGAAACACGGATCTCGCGCTGGACGCAGACCTTGCTCTGATGTTGAGACGCGGAGCTCAAAGGCTCGCATTGAAGTTGAAACATGAAGCTTCTCAGACCTGCATTTGTGTTGAAATGCGAAGCTACACAGACTTGCATTTTAATGTTAAAACGCGACCATGAGGTCTGCGTCTCAAAGAACAGCGCGATCATCGCGTTTGGCAGAGACTGCGAGGTTCGCGTCTGAGATTGGAACGCGATCTATGCGTTTGCCAAAGGACGCGAGATCCACGTTTGGGTTAAGACGCGACCCTCGCGTTTGGCATGAGGCCCGCGTCTGAGGCTGGAACGTGACCTCCGCGTCTACGAGGTTCACGTCTTAGGCGTGTCTTCAGTAATTTTTAGACAGCCTACAGGTCTTCCTCCGAGAATGATCAGGTCTATCCTTCGTGCGGGGATAAGGAGAACTTGACCTACTGTCAGATTGCTCCGATAGAGTAGGGGAGGTTGTTCTACGATGCTTCCAACTTCGAGATTGCATGCCACTTGTGGCCTCCGTAACGGTAGGCTTCTCAGGTGATAGAAGCGGTACTTGGGTGTTCTGAAGGGCCAGATCTGAGTGAGGAGTTGGTCGTTTATGCTTTTCGTCTCCTCCTATTCACGGGCCGCGCTTTCTCGATCCTGCTCTACTTTGCCCCCGTTCGCGGGTGAATAGAGCTTGCTGCTTGGTCAATTCCTCCTTCATGTTAGTGAACACTTGGAGGAGTTGGGCTTCATAAGTCAATGGCTGGTGGATGTCTCTGGTTGCCTCCTGTGAAGTTGTGGAGATAATATCTTCTATGATAGGGCTGAGGCCGCTCGAGAGAATAATGTCCCTAGCGTGGTAGCCGATTTGCCCTTAGAGGTGGCGCCTTCGTCGATGGTTGGCTGTTTTTTCGGGGTCATAGCTTGTTGGAGAGGCTTTTTGAGGAGGAGTTTGGTAGGGCAGAAATCTGAGCGTTTAGACTCAGATCTCAATGAAACACAAAAAATGTAGGGGTAAATTCTCAGAAGGAATTTATCTACACTTCAAATTGTAGCCTAGATCTAAGATAGAGTAGAAGAAATAATCGCAAAGACTCAGATTTTACGTGAAAACCCAATTTAGGAAAAACCATAGGGAGGAACGAAGAATTCACTATTTTCAGAGGATTACAGTATTTTCTACAGAGGTGAACTCTGTTCTTCTAGCTAGATATCTCCAGTCCAGAAAAATGCGCAACCACTTTGTCCCTTTGACCACATGAGCAATCGATCTTGAATCTGCTGCCTGAAAATTTCTTCTCGTCTGATTCGAGAATTCTCTTGATATGAGGAGAAGTCTTGATCAGTTCAGATGAACCAGGGTGTCGTAATCCTTGATTAGTTCAGAGAACTATGAAAAAGCGTATTGATGTTGGAAGCTTTACATTAAAGATCGTGAGTTCTTGTTGAAGTGGATCTCCCTCCTTTTCTCTCTGGGAAGAAGTCTCTTCTTTTCTCTCTCGGAGCCCCTTCTCCTAACCTACAATCGGTTATTTATAAGTCAGATGAGGGATAACAAATTCTTAAAAATCAGTTAACAACTATAAATACAACTGTTGTAATCTTCAGATGAAGATAAATAGCCATGGACTAGGCTATTTCAGCTTCTGGCGAAGTTAACTTAGCCTATGACGAAGCTAATTTAGCCTATGGCGAGGCTAGCCTGCTAGGCTGTCAACAGTTAAAGGAATTAGAAAGCTTGATTATCTTCTTTAACTGAGAGGTTTGAATCCCTAAATTATCTCTTTTAACAAAGATATTTGAATCACTAAGGAATTTGAATCCCTTCATTATCTCCACTAAATCAATAAGATGACTAATCAGGGAGAATATTCTCTTTAAATCCGTTTAAGAATTTGAAAAGGTCAAAATGATCTGGAACTTCGCCTGCTTGGGTGAAGTTAGGCCCGTGGCGAAGCTTAATAGCTTACAACGAAGTTAAGACTTAGCTCAGTAGACCTATATAGAGTCAATGGCGAGGCAATCTTTAGCTCTCAGCGGAGCTGGACAAAGCATGCGACGAGGCTACTTTTTGAAGAGGTCAGAAGACTTTTAACTTCGACAGTCATAGCGAGGCTATGCCTTGTTAGCATCATCAGCCTTTTGAGCAGGATAGAGCTCCTGGCGAAGCTAAGACTCTTAACTCAACAGAGCTAAGTAAAGTTTTAGGCGACGCTAAAGATGTAGCCCATTGGGCTAAGCAGGACAAAGTTAGAGTCTGGCTCTATTGTGCTTACTTATGCTTGTGGATTGGTCATCAGCTCGTTTATGACCTGTCTTTTAGAAGTATCGACAAATTAGATATTGTTCTGACCAATTGAAAAATTGTTTGGGGGTTCGTCTTTTGTAAGTGTCAACAGTAACGACCTAAATTATGCTCTTAATTGTAGGAGTGATATCTGCTACTTTCTGTAACAGCTCGCGTTGAAATTGGGATCGTGGACCATGTTTGAAAAATGAAATGTCCTGGTGGCGTAACAAACTCCACAAATATAGGCGAGATTTGATGGACTCTGTTGCAGATGTTGTCTTGCTCAAGTCAGGAGAACTGACTCCGAGAGGATGAACACCCTCGAGAAAGTTAATTTCCTCGGTAGAAGATAATGGTCTCGGGAATATTTTGGACGCTACTCTCGCTCGGAGGTTTTCCTTGCGAGTGTCTTCGAAAAATTCTGATGACGAGTAATACGTGTCATGATCTTGATGTGGATTAGATTTTTGACCATTGCAGCTATATGTATAGGTTTTAGGAAAAGAAATCTATAAAATAGGACAGTGTATATAAAAAAAAATAGCAAAATTAGATTCTCAATATAATGAAACTCAAAAAATTACCATCTGAAAAGCACCTCCTTGCATTACATTAACACACCGTCAACTTTTATTGTATAGATAATAAACACATACTGTGAACAACTACAAGATGCAACATACCAAAATAAAACATGACGCTTAAGTTCAAATAATTATCTTGTATTTTCACCGCTCTCAAAAGACAGTGGCAGACACTATATTTTTCCAGTTTGAATGTAAATGTCACAAGAATTTGAGTGTGGATGTAAATGTAATAAAAAAGGAGAGAAAAAATAAAAATAATGTTACACCAATCAAGAATTGAACTTGTAACCTCCAGTAACTTAGATTTAGAAGTTACCATTTGAGCTAGAACTCAAAAATATTATTATTTCAGTAAAAAAAAATGTAAAATGATACATGTAAAAAAGTTACAAACTATATATACTATACCACTCACACTGAATTGTATGTAAATCCGCCCCTGCCAAAAAGTCATGAATATTGGCACACACAGAATTGATTAAGGCACACACCAAATTAATGCACCTAAAAAATTGATTAAGGCACAGACAATTTTTTAAAATATTCCCAAAATACCCCTCCTCCCTCTCCCCCCTCCGCCTCCCTCCGCCTCATCCTCATCCTCCGTCTCCCCTCCCCCTCCCTCCCCAGCCTCGCCCACATCCTCCTCTTCCGCCTCTCCCTCCTCAATGGTCAGCCACCCCCTCCTCTCCTCAGTCGCCCTTCCCTCCCCTCCCCTCCCCTTGCGGCACCGTTCGAACATTGATGGCTGAACTTCCATTCGGTCCGAACGGAACTACAATCGTTCAGCCACTACAATCGTTCAACCATCGATGTTCGAACGGAGTGCGAGCTGATCAGAATTTGAACTTAATTACTTCGTTCAAATTTTGTGTTATGTTTAGGGACATCTAATCTAAAATTTGTGTAATTTAATTATATTTTGTGCAGTTGGTGGACAAGTTAACGACAAGGTTCCAATTTATCATGATGATCTGCTCTTAGAACCAATTTATCTTCTGGGTTCATCTCAAGTTGTTTGTATAGCTTTTACGCTGGGATACCAAGATGAGCCAACCATCATTCTACAGCTGATTATGATCACACCATCAGGTTCTGGTTCTGGGAAGCCAAGAGTGGCTGACGTTATCGCACTCTGCGGTACCCAGATTCATTGAGTCTCTGATAGTAGAGTTTTGATTTTATTTTATTTGTGTCTGCATTCGTTCGTTTGTTTTGAGCAGAGAGAACCAGTGGGCTTGTGAACTTAGTTTTTTTGCTTTCTATGAAATGTAGTTGGTTTTGTGTCACACATTATTCAAGTGGTCTGTCAGTAGATCCCCTTTTTTGTGCTGTGATTTAAATTGATTTCAAATGTTTTTGATAACGTGGAAACTCTATGTTACTTCATTTCTATTGTTTCAAAGAGAAATTAATCACTTCGTCGTCACTGAGTTACTTGAAACACGATAAGCTCTTCCTGTGCCCTTTATCTTATGCAAACTTGATAAATGATTGAATAAATTAACTTTATTTGAGAAGTGTTTGTTGCTAATCTTATGAAGAAGCGCGAGAGGGGGAAGTTGGAGGAGGTGCAGGAAGGATGAGGAAAAAGAAAAGAAATTTTGGACTATTCTCTAGGGATAAAAGTGTTCAAAAAAATAATAACACTCTTTGTAATTTTTTGATGTGTGTCTTAGTTATTTCTGTTTGTGTTAACATCCGTGCCCCTGCCAAAAGATTACTGACAACTTTAATAATAAGAATACAATGAACCGTCATAAATTTTCATAAAATCCCCCAAAGCACCAAACTACCATTTTTTGTGATTCATAAACTACTCAATCAGCCACCTGATATGGTTTTAAGGATCTAAATTATAAATTCAAATCACATTATTGGATTACTGTTGCTTCTAACTGTTATTCTTTGCTCAGACTATGCAGAAAACAACTTACTTGTATAAAAAAACTTAAAATAAATATAAAACAAACAATACAATTTATTTTGAACAAAAACCAAAAATGTAAATTTGGTTTTGCTCCATATGTCTCCCAAAACTTTATTTTCTAAATACGATATCCATTAGTCAACTTCCAATGCCAAGATGCAATTATATGTCAAAAGTCAACGACAATTACCACTTGCAAAAGTTATTAACTTCTTTTGTCATAATAAAAGAAACAGTTCAGTAACGGATCATCACCTGACCAACCCGAATCCGAATTCTTTTTCCTGCCGTCCTTCGCCACGCGAACACAAAAACCCCTCGCGAGAAGCACCTGGTTCTTTAAGAAAATTCCGGCGGCGAGATCCAAAACCCAAAATTCGCCGCCTATGGCCACCGCCACCAACTCCCCCTCCTCCTCAGTCTCCACCCCATCCGCAAACCCTAACCCCAACTCCTCCTCTAACTCCTCGGACCCCATGCAGTCATGGTGGGAGTCCATCTCCCGAGCTCGATCCCGCATCCTCTCCCTCTCTTCCCTCCTCTCCCTCCCCTCCCTCTCCTCCCTCGCCGACTCCGACCGCCCCGCCGCCTCCCTCCTCGACTCCGCCGACTCTTACTCCGCCGTCTCCGCCGCCCTCTCCCTCCCCTCCTCCGGCTCCGGCGACGATGCCCTCTGCCAGTGGCTCTACGAGACCTTCCAGTCCTCAGATCAGGATCTGAGGATCGTTGTCCTCTCCTTCGTCCCCCTTTTGGCCGGTCTCTACCTCTCGAGAGTTATCTCCTCTCCTTACTCCGCTTCCCTTGCCGGATTCGAGTCCGTTATACTCACGATCTACCAGTCCGAGACGAGATCCAGAGGTGGAAAGCCTCTCCTGATCTCGATTCCGGATCTTTCACAGCCCTCGCTCTATCATTCGCCGAGGCCGAGCCCGCGGTCTCCGAGTCCGACGCCGCAGCAGGAACGTCGGCCGAAGGTTGGGATCTTGTCGCCGCCGCTCGAGCCGCAGACTGCCGTGAAATCGATGAAACGGGCGTGTATCGTGGCGGTCGCGTTGGATTGCTATTACAAGAAGATTTCTTTGATGCCGGTTAGGTCAAAGATTGATTTTTGCGAGTTTGTTGTCTCTTGGGCGGGGCAGGATTGCCCTTGTAGATATGAGCTCGATGATGAGTCAAATTCGTCGTCTTTATCGAATTTTGAGGAGGAGGACAGAGAGATTGGGAGTTTTAGTGAAGAAATGAAAAGATTGGGGATAAGTGAAAGATCAAATGGGAATTGTAACGGGGATTCAAGGGGTTGTGGGGATCCGAGAGGGTGCAGGGTTCCGTTACCTTGGGAGTTGATGCAGCCTGTGCTGAGAATTTTGGGGCATTGTCTTCTGGCACCAAGGAATGCACAAGAGGTGAGGGATTCAGCTTCAGCTGCTGTGAGGAGTTTGTATGCCCGGGCATCACACGATTTGGTGTCACAGGCCATTTTAGCATCGAGGAGTTTGATACAGTTGGATAAGGGTGCAAGGAAGGCAACAAGGGATATAGAGGGAATGGCGGTGACTGGGGGAATGGCGGTGGCTGGGGGAATGGCTTCCAATCCGGCTACACCAAGTAAGCCCAAGAAGCCAGAGATGATTTTGGTCTCAAAATGATTGGGTGAGTTGTTTAATTCATTTAAAAGAATGAAAAATATGATGTGCTCTGTACTTGTTTTTATGGTATTTCTATCCATCCTTTGGGCTATGGTAGAAGAATAGAGGCTTGGAGTAGATAATGAATGTATTTGTATCTTACATTACTGTGTGATTATGTTTACATGTCATTGATCCTTGTAGTTTATTGTCTGTATCTAATATTATAAACTATAACAATGAGACTCCTCTTTTGGTGCTAATGGTTGTTTATGGGGTTGTCTTCTATATTTATACCACAGTCTACTAAACTTATTTTTCGACCACTGCAAGTTGCTTAGCTCTGCCATGCTATAAGTTGAAAAATCAATCTTGGATGCATTACTGTAGCTGTATCTAGGATCACATAAATCTAATTCGCCTGTAATACTCTTTGGTAGTTTTATCTCCAATTATGTTGTTCCCAGAATTGGGTAGCGAAATTGCTATTGGTATGGTCTAAACCAAGTGCCTGTTTTTAGTGTTAGGCTCTCCCTCTTGCAGGTGATTTTTGATGTTTTGTAAAATACATTTATCCCTTTCAGCTTTTCTTCAACTTTTTTCCTTAATTATAGTTAAATTGTCTGCCTTTTGCACCCAGTAACACACTCACACACACACCGCGTACATTCATAATATCTTTGCTAATCTAAAAACAGGCGAAAGAAGATATGGCATTTGAAAAGTTTCCGACCTTTCTGAGGTGCATTGTAGTTATTGGCTTTGTATAAGTAGCTTTACGGCTTAAACTTCGTTTTTTTTCCTCCTCTGTGTCATCATCTTCATTTTTGAAGTATTTTTCCATCAAATTGGGGCCGACGTGGAGATTACTCTAAATAAGAAGACTTCTTAGAAAACTGACCAGATTATTTGATCTGCTGGATGAACCTTAACAAACACAACTTACAACTTTCATCATTTGGATTAACTTGTTTCAGCCACCTATTTAGAAAATTATTAGTCACTCTATGTCATCTCTCATGCTTCTAGATTGACATATAAGATATTATAGGATCTGATGTTAAATTTTTTATGTTTGAACCTAGAAGTTAGAATATAGTGGGGAACTTCATCACTTAAGGTGTCAACAAGGGCTTAACTCTCACAAACAAACCGATATGGGAGCGTATTAAGTTGATAATTTATGTTCTACATGTTCTTTAGGAATCTAGCCCACTAATGCAATGCGAAAGAGCCATTAGTATATCAACTGACTTGGTTACTTGCAAGATAAAATATTTATCTTTTTGTATTTCTGTACTTTCTCAGGCATTTTGAACAATTTTTCATTGATATGGAAGTTGTAGGTGGGAGCACCGTTTTTGTCTATCTTGGAGGGTAAATATTTATTAGTGCACTAAAAATTTTCTAATGCTGAATCTGCAAATGAACAAGCCACAAAATAGAATCTTTATTTTCTAGTAAAGTATCCCAGCCACACCCACCACCCAACCTCACACACACACACAAGTATATAATCTTCATTTTCTAGTAAAGTATCCAAGCCGAATTCTATAGAGAGCTAATGAGACATTCTGACCTAAATTATGCAGATTTATTAATCCTAGTTAGCTGAATAAGGGAAAATACATGGGCTTGCATATCTAAGATTCTTCCCATCGAAATGAATTTGATCATACAATCAGACTTTAAGTTGGTGGCTTTTGCTGCGTAGACTAGTTAAAGATGCAAGGTCTGAGGGACGATGAAGGGAGAGGAGATTGCAAAAGAATCCAAGACATGATAGGCTTGCTTGTAGTGTAAGCCCGATGTTTTATCCGGCATAGAGCCTTGTGTGGGAAATAAGGTGGGGATGTCTAGAGATGCTCATCCTAGATGTCTCTGATAATCCAAGCCCATTTGTTCCCAACTTACGCATCAAACACATCAGATTAGTAAAAGTGGAAAGATAACTATGGACAAAAGGATAATAAATAGAAGAACTTCGCACTTGAGAAAGTTATATGATGGCCTTCTAGTGATGAGGATATGAAAGGGATAACTGACTTTTAGGACTTTCAGTCAAAAATCTGTGAACCATGTTGCACGGACACGATAACATTGAAATGGACACGACACGTGGACACGCGGCAAATTCTTAAAAATACACATGACATGTGTGTCTGACACGGACACGACACGGCTCCATGATAGAAGTGTCTGTGCTACATAGCTTGTGAATACATATTAAGAAAGAACGGAGTCTTACTTTAAAGAATTTAGGAAAATATGGCGGGAGAGAAGAGAAAGGAAGGAGAAAATGGAGTAGAGTAACAAGGAATAATCCAAATGGGTCTATACCCTATTGGGGCATGGCAAGTCATGAAAACTCAGTTTGTTCCCTTTTCTAATATTTTTTTGGTTCAGCCATTGTTTGTTTTGTTCTTGAACTTCTCTTGGTTACAAAGGCAGTGGATGATTTACTGACAAGTGGGTCAATCTTTCTTCCATAGTGCCAATATATTCTTAATGATTTGAAAAATTAAGCGGGGAAAGTGATATGTTTTTCATGATAGGAAATAGGTGAGTATAGTGCTTCTATGATCCCATTATTAATGAACAAATGATTTTATTTATTAGAACTATTACATACCATATTTTAAAACAGTGTTTTTGCAAATTAGGTTTGAGCCATAAGTAGGTCTTAGTGCCATTCTGTAGAAATTTTTCTTTCAATTTCAAGGGTAGCCCACAATCATATGAAACTCGAGAATCATTTCTCCACTCTAAACTTTGCCCCTTTGATTCTATGATTATCTTCACCAATTCCACTGCGTTCATGAATGATTGATCCCAAACAACAAGAATGAGCACTACAAGGTATTTCTTAGCCATCAATATCTACACGCCCATTTCTACCACCATCTTGTCAGAGTTACATTCTATATATTATGTTTTCAGGCTAATAATTTCAAATTCTTTAGATTCCAAGTTTCTCTCCATTTTTCTATTTTAAAACTTATTCCTTCTCTAGTATCATCAACTAATAACTATGGATTAGCAAACAATCTGCATGATCAAACTTCATCCTAGATATGTTTAATAAGTTTTGTCCCTCACTAATGCAAAGAGATAAGGATTTAATGCTAATTATTAGTATAAGCCTATAGTAATAGGAAATGACTTAGTCTTTCTTCTAATGGTTCTTTCCCTGGTTATTTCTTCACCAGAAATATCCTTTAATCATAGTATCATATCAATACACCTAGTAGATACTTGTTTCCTTTCTAAAACTCATCACATTTTCTTCCAACCCTATCATAAGCTTTATCTAAATCAATAAGAACCATTTGTAGGTCCCTTTTCTTCTTTCGGTATCTCTGCATCAATCACCTTAGTTTTCTCTAAACCATATGAAAACCAATAGTCTCTCCCTTATTCAGTTATACAAGATGACTCTAAATAGGCCTGAAGAGAAATTTAATGATGGAACTATCTATATAACAACAGTAGTGGGAGCAGCAGTTACAAGTTACAACTATCTCAAAAATGTTTGTGTTACGTCAAATGTATATAAAATAATAAACCTGCTGTAAGTATTATTTATTATCTCGCTGTGATGTTGTCAGTGCTACTCTTTGTGACACCAAAGGAGGTTAGGATTGACCACAGCTGGATATCGTCCTTTTTCTCAGTCATTTTCTCCACTCTCCATTTGCTGCCCTTTGATTGCTGAGCTTCCATTTGCATTTCTTCCTGCTCTACGAATATGGAAACGGTGTTGGCAGTGTTGCTGCTATCAGACACAGTTTGTAATGTCTCTTTTGGCTGCGGAAAGGAGGGAAACTAGATTGAAGTTGAGAAAAGGAAAAGGGTAGGGAAGGGAAACTAAATTGAAGTTGAGAAAAGGAAAAGGGTAGGGAAGGGAAACTAAATTGAAGTTGAGAAAAGGAGAAAGATAGAAAAGGATGCTAAAACCCATAGCCAAGTTGGTTGCGTTGGTTGGTTCAAAATCCGAGGGCCGAGGATGAAAGAACAGAAGAGGAGACTCGGAAGAATGCAAAGAAATGAGAAAAAGATATAAAAGAGAAAATAGCATTTGATCCCAGCTTACCCATCAGATTTGTGACAGAAAAGGAAATTACGTAGAAAAGCATAAGAAAGAAAGAAAAAAAATCAGGTGGTTGAGAATTGTATAATGTCTCTATAATGACGGGATATTAGACCCAATAAACCTGTGAATGCATGGGTTTAAAACTGATCAGTGCAAACTTAATGGAAAAAGAAAAAACATTGGTACCCTTGGATTTTTGGATCTGATGGGCAAGTCTATGGACAGAAGAAAGAAGGGAAAAAAGGCAGTAAAGAAACAGGGAAGAATGGCAAAGGGGTCTATAGACTCTATTAGCTATGGTATCATGGTGAGTGAAGAAGATTTTGGCTTAAATGGATGTGTTTATGTAGGCAGTAATTAGCCTGATTGTTCATGTTAGGAAGCCCCAAATGGAAAGAGGGTCCAAAGGGGTTGGTCCTCACCATATCCATGAATCCAAGGTCGCCGACTAGACTTGGTTCATTCCCTAACAGTTAATGCAAACTCTTGTGCATGAGTATGGTTGATAACTCCGCCAGTGTCCCGTTCACTGCATGTCCCAAGCCATGATAAAGGAGGAGGGTTGTGGTAGGCCTGTGACAGCCAACGTAAAATATTGTCACATACTATGAGTATGGTTGATCTTGGTTTTTCCCATGTTTTTCAAGAAATATAGTGAAATATCTAGTGAGTTACCTGGTCCATCCTTATATATATTTTTAATTAATTAACATTCTAAGTTAGTAAAAAAAAAAAAAGAAATATCAATTATGTTTTTCATGATAGAAAAATAGTGAGTATCATGGTTGTATTGGCTCTGAAAACATTGTTATATGATAACTATTGCTAGGAGTAAATGCACAGGAAAATCCTCTCTTAATTTTGTCAGCTGAATTGTTAACTTCAAAATTACACACCTAGAAGAAATTTTAAAAATAAGACACTTTTAATCTCACAAGTCTTCTATAATTAACCACTTTAATGTTGATATGGAATTTGTATGAATAGTCACAATGTGAAAATTTAATTTAGTTTCTGGTATTGTCCAACTTTCATTCTTTCAATGAGTCTGCTGAGGATGAACCAAAAAAACTGCAAACATATTAACAGCGGGCGAATATGAGAAAATACAAAACTTTGCAATAATCCCTGTTATTGCTCCTCAAATGGATTAATGATGGTCTCTCTTGTATGGTACAACTTGGTGTAAGGATAGTGTTACATGGAAACAGGATATGGGTGTCAAGTGTACGACACAACAACCTTCCAAAACCTGATATGCTGACAAGGCTATATTTCATAGATGTGCATGCATATATGTAGATCGCCACATATGTATTGAATAATCAACCAAAGAATTTGGGTCAGACTTCAACACAATAACCTTAGATATTCTTTTTCTTGATCTTGCATAGAGGAATTCCAATATTGCAACAGAATTATTGTCTTAGTTTTATTATTTGGAGTGCTATTGTAGTGTCTGAGAAGTATCCTTGAGCGTCCAATTGGGATATTTCAAACAATTGATACTTTTTCAATTGTTCAATATGCATGTGAATGTTTTTGTGTGTTTGCATGTGTGCTTATGTGCATGTTCATGTGTGTTTGCATGTGCGCGCGCGCATGTGAACTCATAAGTGTTGAGATCTCTGAAGGGATTTTACCTACAAGTAGGTTCAGAAATTATTTTAACACCTGGAGTCCCTTGGGATCATTAATGTATCTGGGGAGTTGAGCTGAATTCTCAGGCAATGAGCCTATTTGTCAATGATTTTCTTACCCAAACTGATTTCAAGGAATTATTCAAGAGGATCTTTCACAAAATGTATTTCTTGTGAATGTTTTATATTATCTCTTAGTCAAATGAAATTCTGAACATTCTGACATGTCAACAATTCTAAGGTGACCAGCCTATTCTGATAGTTCACTTCTTGAAACTGACTTGAATAATCCAAAGATCTTTCAGAAAATGTATTTCTCGTGAATGTTTCTGTATATTATCTTTTTGGTGTATAGATTCCTGTTCATATATATATATTATCTCTTAGTTGTATAAAATTCTGAACATTCTATCACATCAACAATTAGAGCAAAGTGCAAACTTACGTAGCACGGACATTTCTATCATGGAGCTGTCGTGTCTGAAACGTGTTCGACACGCTTGTCGGATATACGTGTTGTGTGTATTTTTAAGAATTTGTCACTTGTCCGCATGTCGTGTCCATTTCAACGTTGCCGTGTCCGTGCAACATAAGTGCAGACAAGGCTTCTTAAGCCATATTCAGATTCTTTGTGCCTTGGTTCTTGATATTTACATTTGTAAGTGGAATGTGAAAACTGATGGTGAGTACCACTTCAGTGAGCATCCGCTGTTGGAAACAAGAAAGAACAAAGGGAAGGGGACATTTCCCTTGAAATTGCTTTGCCGATTTCTTGCCGAGGGTTTCTTCTGTTTTTACAATGTACATATTTCATTACTGGAAAGACGTCAAGGTTCTACTTATTTCAGTTGCCTGTTTACTGAATTATCAAGAGTTTTGAGGGCTATGCTAATCGTATTTCGTCTTTAGTGAGTCCTCGTGCATAATGAATGCCTACATTTTGGAGTCATGCTCCAACTTCGATTACCAAACTCAACTTTCTTTAGTGATCATTACTTGATTTCGGAACTCATGCTGAATTATCAGGTACTCGCCCTATTCTGTGTCGGATCATTTCTTACTTGAACTGATTTCAACGAGTAATTCCGAGGATAACTCGTTGAATGTATTTCTTTTGAATATATGTCTAGATATCATCAGTTGTATGAAATTCTGAACATGCTTCCTTCTGATCAACAACATAGCAAACTGCAGGCAAGGGCAGATGTGTGTGCTCCTGGTTGTCTTGGTTCTAAACACTGGCATTTGTTGATGGAATGTAAATGCTTATCAGTGTGTTTGTCATGTGCAGATTTCATTGTTGGAGAAAGAGGTTTGAGGTTTAAATTGTTTCCATTTTCCTGTTTTATTTGACTGTAAAGAGTTTTTGGGGCCGTGATTCTAAGATTTTTTTGGCAATTTATATTGATTCTAAGCTTTTGGGCTCCTTCTAAATGCGAAATAGTTGGAATGAGTTGATTTGCAACGATAATGAATGACTCATCTTTTTCACTTTGAGTAGTTTGATCTCCATAGGTTAATGTTTCATTTACCTTCAAATATTGATGAGGGGCGTGTTTGTTTCGCCGCAAAACGCAAGTCGTAAAATTTCTTTTCCATTTTCCGTTGTTTGTTTCGCTGAAAAACAAGTTACAAAATGCAACTCTTCTTTTCTCATTTGCAGTTGCTACAGTTAAATTTGTGGTCATGTAAATATCACTTTTACATTCATATTTTCTCACTTGCAGCTGCTACAGTTAAATTTGTGGTCATGTAACTCTCACTTGTAGTACACTTATAATTCAAAACAGTTACTTGATAATCAATATATAATTTAATATTATTAAATATTTAATATTTTAAATAGTGTTCAATTTCTTATTTAATTATTTAATTATTTTATATTTTTAATCTTTAATTTTTTTATTGTTTTTAATATTGTTTTAATATTTAATATTTAATATTTTAATTTAATATTTTTATTTAATGCTTTATTATTTTATTAATATTTATTCCATTTTTTATTATTTTATTTAGAGTTAATATTTTATTAATATAACAATATTATACTTTAATTTAAATTATTATATATTTAGTTATTTATTTTTTAATATAAAAAATTACTTTATTGATATCATAATATATTTTTATTATTATATTAATATTTTATTATGTTAATAATAATTCAGTATAATAATACTATAATGATAATTTATTATTAAATTATAATTACATTTTACTTTGTTAATTTTATATTTCTATAATATTACAATAATATTATAATAAATTTATATTATAATAATTTTCAAGTATTTTTAATATTATAATATTATAACTATATTTTATTATTTTGTAAGATTTTTTAATATTATAATAAAATTTATATTACAATAATTTTCAAGTATTTTAATATTATAATATTATAACTATATTTTATTATTTTTGTAAGATTTTTTAATATTTATATTTTATTAATATTCTTAAAATTTTATTAATGTTCTTTAGATTTTCTTAAAATTTTATATTATTTATTTAGTTAATATTTTAGTAATATTTTACTATTTATACTAATATTTTATTAATATTATTGTTATAAATAAAATATTAAGATTATTAATTTTTTATCTCAAAATTTATTAATATAATTTAATTTGTAATAGTAGATTTAATTTAATAGTATTTATAATATTTAAATCACTGCTACAGTTAATTTTGTGGTCAACTTTTTCAATTACACATTTACATTACCAACCAAACACCGTAAAACACAATATACTTTACCATTTACACTTTCACTTTATCACCAAACATCGTAAAACACAATATACTTTTTCATTTACACTTCACTTTATCAATCAAGCACCATAAAACACAATATATTTTCTCTGTTACAGTTCACTTTTTCTATTCTCATTTTACGACTTATGACTTGCGACATTTTGCAACGAAACAAACAGGCCCGAGGTGAATGTTTTCTCTTTGTTTCCACAATTCCTTGTTATTAAATTTTCCAGTTCCTGCTAAAAGCTTAATAAATCAGCAAAATTTGGGGAGTTTTCTAATATAGATTATTTGATTGTTAAAAATGTAGAAATTAACAAAAACAAATGTTATTTGTATTTGAAACATTTTTATAATTTTAGAAAAACATCATAAGAACATTTTATCAAAATCAACTGAAAATTTTATCAAAGACTTTCTCCGGTGATTTTTCTACAAAATTTGTCTGTCTTCATCCCAAAAGAGAGAGGCGCTTGGTCCTTCATCTCGCTTATTCGCCGTCGCGATTTGTGTGAGAGGGAGCAGCGCTTGGTCATTTGTCTCGTTCATTCGTCGTCGTTGTCAAATCGCTACCATCACCCCTCGCTCTCCCCTTCCCTCACCCCTCCTCCTCGCCTGCAGCCGCTGCCTTGTCCTCTCACCCTTTCACCGCCGCTGTTCTTTCGTTGATGGTTATCGTCGGCCGGTTTCTCATTTCTGGAGGTGGCATGCTAGTTAATAATTTATTTTTATTCTACTAATTTCTTTTAGTCCTTGCTTCTGTAATAAAAAGCACCCGAGGAAAACCTTTGATGTGTACGCCCAAAGTTTGCACTGTCATTAATCCAAACAGAAACCCAACGACTCGCTCTCGTTCACTTCGCTCGCTTTGCTCCCTACAAAGCCCTTTTAGATCTCTCTGCGATTAAAATTTACCACCGCTGCAAGCAAACCCCTCTCTCTGTTCAAATGGAAGCGACTGCCATGGCGAGATCTCTCCTCTCCGCTCCCCCTTTCCACTCGAGCGCCTCCCTCTCTTGCCACCACCGCCCCAGTCTCGACCTCCTCCCTCTCTCTCCTTCCCCGGTCCTTCGATCTACAGTGTCTCTCTCAAACCCTAGATTCTCCGCCGTCGAGAAGCGGAGCAGCTTAGCGACGACTCGATGCTCCTCCGACGGCGCCGCGGCGGTGAATGTCGAAGAGAAGGTCCCCATCGAAAAGCGTATGCACATGCTCCTCTTCTTGTTTTTCCTCTCTGTTAGCATCAAACTAGGATTTTTTTTTTCTTAATTTTGACTGATTTTTTGTGTTTGATCTTGTCATCCGAAGAGTTCCCCTCGTTCCCGGCGGTTATGGACATCAACCAGATCCTCGACATATTGCCGCATCGGTAAGCTTCTTGATCTCGTTGGAATTGAAGAAGGTAGTAAAATTGGGGATTTTTTTTTGTCTTGTTGATTAATTTTGGTTTTTGGTTGTGGATTTTAGGTTCCCGTTTCTTTTAGTGGACAGGGTGATCGAGTACGAGCCAGGTGTGACGGCTGTTGGGATTAAGAACGTTACTATAAATGACAACTTTTTTCCGGGTCATTTCCCGGAGAGGCCTATTATGCCTGGTGTTCTCATGGTTGAGGTAAAGCTTCCTGCCTGATGTCTTCGATAAAGTTATAATTTGCATAAGATGTTTTGGAACTGTTTTTTTAACTTTTAAGCTGTTAAGATTATTATTTTTTATTTTTTTAAAATTGTAATCCCTTCTAGTAACTGGAATGAGAATTTTTGAGAGGGATTGATGGCTACACTAGAAGATCGGATAAGGAGTAGGTGCATTCTTAGGAAGTGAGAGCTAGCTTCAAGAGGACAAGATGAGGTGTGCAACAAGACCAATGGCCATGTAAATATTGGAATTTTTTGAGTTTAAAAATTAAATAAAAGCTTTAGTTTCAAATTTTATTTATTTATTTATTTTATCAAGTCAACTTTGACCAAGTCTCACTAGATCCCACATCGGGTGAGAAAATCTCTCAATCATCCAATTCCGTGATCGTAAAAATCTCTTGCAGTTACAATTACTTAGGGTTTGAAACCTATAAATAGACCCTACCTCCAACAGTAAGAGACACACTACATTTCTCTTTTCATCTTAAAAAGGAACATGAAGCTTACTCTTCGTGGGGATGGCTTCAGCATTAAAGAATTTTTTTTGTTTATTATCTTCATTTTTCTAGGCAACTTCTTTATTTGAGTGGGTCTAGTGCTGGTAGTTTACCATGGGAGCTTTTACCGCTAGGAGAGGATGTCACTTCAAGGTCCGGGCGATGACCAACTATCTTTTTTCTAGGACAGTGCTTCTGCATGACTACTTCACCCCAGACCAGCAAATTTATTTTTCTTTTTTAAATCTTTTGCATTATTAGCATGTTTAGGGCAAGCAAACAAGTTTGATTAAAAGATTTATTTAATTAATGTGTTGCATGTTTTAAAATTTAGATATATTGTTATAAAAATCCAACAATCTAGAAGAAAGATTTTTATTCCTTGATAATTTTTTGCAATTAAATTTAGAAAATTATTTCATGCAATTTAATTAAACTTTTAATGAAATACTTGTTTCATGCAATTAATACTTATCTGTTTCATGATCAAAATTATATGCAATAAGAGAATTATTCTTGCAAATTAAAGATAATTATTTATATTCTTACCAACAGTAATTTTAGTAAATCTTAAAAAAAATTTGAATCCTACTAAATTATCTTTTATAAGTTCTTGCAAAGTAAAACCTGTTTGTTCTATTTCTTACAAGGCCAAAGCTTGGAATACAAGATCTTAGAAAATCTTTACATAACCTTATCCTTTCCATTAAAAAATTTATTAAATTATTTCATTGCAACATCTTATTTAATTATTTTTGTTGCAAAAGGAAAATCATTTACAGGATATTATTCTTACAAGACTTTACTCGATTAAAATTCTTACAAGACTTCTATTCTGATTCTTACAAGTTATTATTCTAATAAAATTCTTGCAAAACTAATATTCAATTTGAAAATTATTATTTAAATATTACAAGATTTTATTAAAATTATTTACAAGATCTTATTAATATCTCTTACAAGATCTTCTCTTTTAAATTTTACAAGATCTTATTAAAATTATTTATAAGATCTTATCCTCTTAAATTTTCATGATATCTTATTGAATTATTTTAATTATAAGATCTTATCCCATTAGATTTTTGTAAATCTTATCTTGTTAAATTATTACAAAATTCTTACAAAGTATATTCTTGAAATAATCAATTTTTTGTAATTAAATTTTTTCTAATTAGTGTAATATTTAAACACTTATCTCTTAACTGCAAGTTAATTAAAAAGTAGTTTCATGCAAAAGGAATGATTCTTGCTATACGTGTTTATTACATCCAATACATGTTTCATGATATAGAGATATTTCATTAGAGAGAACTGAATTCTTATTGTCTAAATTACTGCTGTAATAAACTTCTGAAAAATTTAAGAATTATCCAATTCCTGCAAAACAAATTACATATGTGAAATTTTAGATTTTAGCATATTAATATTGTGATTCTTGATCTGATCTGTTATGATACTTTGTAACTTAAATTAAACAAGAATTATGCACTCTTTTATTCTGCATACTTTGATTTAAAAGTTACCAACATAAACTTGTATTCTAACGTTTTCAAATATTGTGGATATAAAAAACATGGTAGAAATTTTTTCGTCATTTTGGTAAACCTAAATACAACAATATTATTTGTATACTCTTCATGTGGCTAGAATAGGCATAGGCTCCTAAATATCTTTAGTTCAATAAATATCTTTAGTTTTATAGAACAAGAAAATTAAAGGGTAAATCATTTTCTCAAAATTTCGTACAATTGGTTTTTAACTAAGGAAGGATACTCAACGTGATTTTGTAATTAAGAAACGCCAAGAGCGAAAAACCTCCGAATTGAGTTACGCCAAACTGGCCAATTGGACTGGTAAAATTGAGATTTTGACTAAATCAATAATTCTAGAATCTTTTATCAACCTATGTTAACTATAACCTTAAAGATAATGTTGTTGTCTAGCTTATAACCTAGCATATATACCAGTGTTTGGATATACCTAAATCTGTCTAGGATTATTCTTAATTAATATTATAGTTGAATCTAGTTTTAGTTATCTTTCATATTTGAGTTTGATGTAAATCATGGTTAGATCATGCTAAATTACCTAGAATTGAAATCCTATTATATACTCTAGAAAATCTAGTATGAGGAATATAGTAGAATTGAAAATTTCAAACAATATGATTATGTTGAAGTTACAAGTAGAAAATGTGCTATTGGTGACATTATGTTTGCATGAACAAATTTTATAATTTGAGCTCATGTAATTGAGTATATTAATCCTAGTCACGTGCAGGATTAATAGCCATGTGCGCTTTGCGCCCATCCAACTTTAAATAGGATATATTAAAACTAGATTGCCTAAAATAAATAATTATCCTGTAATCTAGTATTATAATTGAGATAAAGAGACTACCTCTTAATCTCATTATTATATTGCCCTTAACTTATAATTATCAAGTTTGGATTTGGCCCTATTTAGACTTTTTAGAAATTAGATTTATTTTGACTTTACAAACTATAATTTCCCTCTAACTAAATTTAGAGATAAATTAAATATCTATTTTGATATTTTCAAATATAGTTTTAATTGTCGAGAATTTGGTCGAGATTCTTGGTTAGAAATTTTAAATCAGATTCTTGTTACATTTCTTAAAATTTGAAAAGATATCTTTTATAATATTTTGAGTAATGAAATATTTTTTTTGAAATTATCTTATAACTAAAAATATTTAATCCTTCTCATTTCATTACTAGATTTTATTCAATGAGATATTTATTATTGAAATTATATCAATCAAGTTAAAATATCATCTATTGATGTAACTTATTATACTTATTAAAAGTATATTTATAACTGAAAAATTTATACACCTCCTATTTAAGTGTTTTCTTGATTTATTTTTGAGGATATACCTATCTAAATTGTGAAAAATATTAAACTTTAAATTTTCTATTCATGAAATTGTGTATATTTATATATTTTGAAATTATAAATGCATCATTTTATAGTAAAATATCTTGAAATGATTGCTATGTTTTACATAATCATGCACCTCAAATATTTCTTTAAAAGAGTTTACTTTTTTAGAAAGAATATTCTAATTTTCGTTGTTAATTAAATTATGAATAACTTTCAAAATCATTTAAAATTTCTTTGAAGATTTCAAATGTGACATTCAAAACTATAAGATATATAATGCATACATTATATGCATATATTGTTTGTGAAAATAAGTTGCATATACAGAGAAAAAATTAAATTATATATCCTAATCACTAAATTAAGATAATGATGATTTGTCCACGATGGAAACTCGGATACTATTAAGAATATAAATGGTAAGGCAAATTAGGATGTCTTGATATCTGGCGAGAAACCAATTTGCAGTCATCTTATAAGATACTATAATTCAATCTGAGACATCATCAATGTCTTAATAGGGTGACTAGAATGGATAATAAATAATTTTCTCTAGTACATGTACATCTCTTAAAATTTTGATAAATATATGCTTAAACTATATTTTAGATATATTTAAATTACATGTTAATACTTAGACTTCGACACAATTGTGCATTAAAATGATTTTTGATAATCATAAATTTCTTGATTATTCTTTATCAAATTAAATATATGTATATACATTTATACCTTAAATACTTGAATAGTCAAAGCAATATATATATATATATATATATATATATATGTTTTGTCATAAACCTTTATTTTGCTTCTTTTGAAACTAAGATAATAAGAAAATTTTATAACTACCTTGTAATCCCAAATGAAGGAGAGACTGACAATTACCCAAATGCTTTATAGGTCTAATAAAAGGGTGTCAAGAGTCATAATAATGTGACCATGAAGAGTTAAACCTCTGACTGTCACCACTTGAGAAATAAAGATTGTTAAGCCATTGTTTGACCCTGAATACATTCTGACTAAGGGTCTTTTTAGGAATGTGATTTTAGAATTATCAAGGGAGATGGGTAAAGCCCATAATAGAGTTCACCGACAGTGGGAACCCAACTTATTTGATTGGTAGCTGGTTCCATGAAAGAGTTTCAATGTGGTAGAAATATGCTGGACTGGCGATACTCGTGTGAAGCATTTGAAAGTACACCTAGAGGGGGGTGAATAGGTGTATGGCTAAACTAATGACAAATGATGCGGAATTAAAAACTAAATGCAACACACTTACTGTAACCAAAGAGTGTAGCCGAATTCTCGGTGAAGAGCTCTAGACTATCTCCTCTAAATTTCTCTAAATAAGAGTTGAGGTGTTATATGAAGCTCTCTTGGTTCAACACAAGTGAGGCACACAAACAAATAATACCAAGCATATAAATATGAATGAACAATATGAATCAATGCAAGACACAATATAAGAGAGAGAGTTAGAGAAAGTGGATCAAGCGCAAACACCAAGATAGTTTCGTGGTTCGAGCACCTAGCTCTACGTCCCCGCCTTCATATAGAGGGATTTTCACTAAATCGTCCACACAGGAGTTCCCACACATGGAACCTCCACTGAGGATTTGGGCAAATACAATTAGGGAGTACACAACTCCTCTCTCATCAAATACAACCTCTATACTTAGAGGCAAGGCACAAAACAAATCACCTCTACACTTAGAGGGATGGGCACTTAGCCAAACAATAATCAACCTCACACTTGAGGGATAAGACACAAAGCCAACACCAGCAACTATCACCTCACACTTGAGGGATTCCAACACAATCTCCACAATCACCTCTTCACTAAGAGGGATACAAAAACAACCTCCACTATCACCTCTTACTAGAAGGATATCAACACAATCACCTCTCACTAGAGGGATATCACAAATCAAGGAGGGTTACAACACTTGGTGGTATTAACAACCACAAACCAATTCTTTCTCACAAAACAGTGATCCTAATAGATAGGATAGATAGATAGCTCAAGTGTGAGAAATCAAGGTGTTGGAAATCAAATCACAAAGAAAAATACTTGGGAAAACAACTAGAATTTGATAGAAATGAAGAACAAAACAAATATCCCAAATCTCTATTTTTCTTTGCTTTTTTCAACCCTTGAAGACAAATAAAAGATAAATCTTTTTGGCTTAAAAACTCTTTTGAAAACTTGTATATAAACACTAGAAAGAATGAGAATTTTTGCTCTTGGAAAACTTATAAAAAACCAGCTCAAATATGGGGTATTTATAGCCCCATAACAATCTGCCCGTTAGCAAAGGGCAAAATTGCCCTTCCGGTCGACCGGGCGGTCGACCGGCCAACAGTCAAATTTATGACCGTTGAGCCCACCGGTCGACCGGGCTTGGATCCAGAGAGCAACGGCTCTCTGGCCGGTCGACCGAGCGGTCGACCGGAGCTGGATACAGAGAGCAGAGCTCTCTGCCGGTCGACCGGGCGGTCGACTGGGGCCATTCCAGATAGCAGAAGCTCTCTGGCGGTCAACTGACCCGGTCGACCAGCCTCCAGCCAAAGGCTGCATCCACGTTCTGCGCATGTTGGTCGACCGGACCGGTCGACGGACTTCTGCCTCGGTCGCCTGGTTAATCTTTTTAGGGATTATAAACCCTGATTTTTATCTTCAATTAAATCCCATAAAATCACATAAATTCCACAAACATTAGTTCTTATTAGATCTTTGAAATACAAATATGTGTGACAAAAATTCAATACATATTTCAAGCAATTTGAACTATTTTTGTGAGATAGAAAATTTGCCTTAAACCAAAATCCGTATTTTCCAAAACTTGGATTTTTGAAATGGAAATCCGATTTTTTCAAAACACATGTAAATACAAAACATGATATTTAAACAACTTTGAAGCATATTGTATATGGATAGAATCCAATATACATGAAAGATATTATATCTATTTTTTGACATGAAAATCAAGATCGGTTAAACCGAAAATCAAAATATGAAACTTTAAACTTGTGTGTGTATTGTGAACTTGAGCTTATTGTTGGCCCAGAGGCCTTCCACTCTAGTTTTGATGATGATTAACTCATGTAGTTATGTTTATTAATAATCTTGTGATTTTAGTTTCAGATCATGTAACAAGATATTAGTTGGTGATTGCTTCAAAAAGAGGAGTTTGGAAGCCTTCACTTGGTGATTCCAGGGCTCGAGCATCAAGATCATACCTTGCACTCGTTGGAGTCTCGCTCGTGGATTACGTTTTGGACCGAGTCGGCTTGAAGATGAAGATCGTCAAGAAGACTTAAGTATCCATAGTTTAGTGTGTTTTAGATCCATGTGTAAAGCTTAGAATAGTTGATATGCTCAAGTGCACAACACACACGTTTCATGTTTATGTTTTTCGGTTTTTAGTTTAATCGATATTGGTTTTCATGAATAGTAGATCAAAACAAGTTTACATAGTTTATATGTATAGTAGATGTATTCTATATATACATACTTGCTTAAACTTTCTAGACAAACTTATTTTGACTTTCCTATTCATGTATTGAAAAATCAAAGTTTGATAAAATACAAGATTTGGTTTTTGATAAAATTTGCAAGACACAAAAATGATTCCAAATGTTTAATATTTGTCTTGATATTTTTATCACAACTTTGTATTTCAATACAAAATGATAAAACAATTTTTATGAATTTTTAGAAGATTTATGGGATTTATTAAAATATTTTTAACCTGTTTTTCTGACCTAGACTGTGGCTGACAGGCCAGGTCGGTCGGCCGCACGGTCGACCGAGCCAGGATCCGGTCGACCGTGCGGTCGACCGACGTGCACAGCCTTGTGCACGTCTGGCAGACACAGTGGGCCGGTCGACCGGGCGGTCGACCGGACCAGAGAGCTTTGCTCTCTGTATCTGGGCGGTCGACCGGCGATCGACCGGGATGCCCCAACGGTCATATTTATGATCGTTGGCGGTCGACCGAGCGGTCGATCGTCAGCCTGTCAGGCTGACAGATCAGCCTAACGACTAGTTTCTTGGGGAGCCTATATATACCCCATTTCTTGGGGGTTTTAACTAAGATTTTTAAGAGCAAAAATTTCCCTATTATCTGGTTCTAAAAACAAGTTTTCAAAGTGTTTTAGAGCTCAAAAAGATTCATCTTATTTGTTTTTAAGTGTTTTGTTATTTCAAAGAAAATAGGTTTTTGGGAATTTGTTTCTTGGTCTAAATTTCTATATTCATTTGGTATTTTCCCAAGAGATTTTCTTTGATCAAAACACTTGTTTTTCACACTTGAGCCTATCTTCTATCCTAATCTATTTAGGATCATTTGTTTGTGGAAAAAGAGAATTGTTTGAGGTTGTTGTAGCCTCCAAGTTGTAACACCCTTGCTTTTGTTGTATCCCTCTTTGGTAGAGGTTGATCGGGTGATTGGTTTGCTCCCTCTTTGGTAGAGGTTGAGGATTGTGGTTTGCTCCCTCTAGTGAGAGGTGGAGTTGGTCTGTGTATCCCTCTTCGGTAGAGGTGATTGTGGTTGTTTGGCTACGGGCCTACCCCTCGGTTGTGAGGTGGTGTTTGAGAGAGGAGTTCGGTACTCCCTTATTGTAAAAATCCTCCTCGGTGGAGGTTCCCTCGGTGGGAGTCCTCGGTGGACAAGATAGTGGATTAGAAATCCTTCTCGGTGAAGGCGGGGACGTAGAGCTAGGGGCTCGAAGCTCGAAACATATCTTTGTGTTTGCGTTTGATCCATTGTCTCTTAACTCTCTCTCTTTATTTGTGTTTGTGCATAGCATTCATTCATTCATATCTTATTGCTTGCATTTGTGCCTTGCATTATTTCATATTGTATATCATTATATGCTTGGCTTGCTTGTGTGTGCCTCACTTATACTTAACCACAAGAGCTTCATATAGCACCTCAACCCTTATCTAGGGGAAAGTTAGTCCAGAGCCCTTCACGGGGAATTCGGCTACACTTGTTGGTTGTATTAAGTTTGTGCAAATTTGTTTTAGCTTTCGCATTTAGTTTCTAGATTAGCCATATCACCTATTCACCCCCCTCTAGGTGATTTCACTTATCAGTACTATCTAATCTTTATACAAGATCTAAACAATCTTAACCTAAACAAATCGATGTCTTCTTGTAGAACTCCGTCTCCAAGTTGACTCGATCCAAACGTGATCCACCGAGCTTGACTCCAACCGAGTGCTAGATGTGAACTTGACGCTCGAGCTCTTAAATCACCACGTGAAAGCTCCAAAAACACCTTTGTTGAAGCTAATCACCTACTAATATCTTGATCAAATATCTGAAACTAAATATCACAAGATTATTAGTAAATTATAACTACATGAGTTAATCATCATCAAAACTAGAGTGAAGGGCCTCTGGGCCAACAATCTCCCCCTTTTTGATGATGACAAAACTCATGGAGTTATATATGCATGGATTAAAGTTAAGCTTCATAGAAGCTCCCCCTTAACTCATGCATAGCAATAAACAATAAAGATATGCAATGAATGCTCAATATAGATATGCATAACCATGCATAAAATAAGGAAATGAAACAAACATGATCTTTGATGCCAATGAAATAAACATGCTCTTGATACTAATTTTAAAATAAATATGTACTTAAAAAAATGTTGCTCTTGATACCAACAAAAGCTCTTGATACCAACAAAAGATGCTCTTGATACCAGTGGTAAAAGATAACAAATTTAAACAAACATGCATATATAAAACTCCAAAATATCTCTCTCCCTTTTTGTCAATTCATCAACAAAGGGTTACAAACAATAAAGGGCATAAATAATATTTTTCTCACTTTTTGCATAAATCAAACAATAAGGTATATATGTTATATACATTCATGAAGAGGAGAGACGTGAAGTTAACTCCCCCTGCATAGATGCATTTATATGAAAAGAGATGACTAAACCTAACCACATAAAGCATAATATGCAATATATAAAAGAGATGTGAAGCTCCTACCACACACGTGTACTACATACCAAAGAAAGGTCAATCACTTTAATATGACATACACTCAACATGAATCTATATAAAGAGAAGATGTTAAGCTTCCCTTGCATATAAGCAATACAAATCAAAACATTATGATACCAATTGAAAAATATATCAATTTAGTATGAAGGTATACATCGAAACATCATGATACCAATTTATGACACCAATTGAAAAATAAACAAAACATTTTGAAGAAACCAACAAAACTTTTGATACCAATTGAAAGATATAAATATATAGGAAATCTTGATACCAATTGTAAAAATTAGTACTAATTGAAAATATTTTACACTTTTGATACCAATTGAAAAACATAAAACCAATCCTTTTGGTTAAACACTAAAATTATTTTACAATAGAGATACCAAATAGAGAATAATATCAATTTAATATTCTTGATACCAATATTGAAAATGAAACATATACCAATTGAAAATAATTTTCCATTAGGAGCGTAGGAAACCAAATGAAAACTAAGATATCATTTTTTTAACATAAAGAGTGGGAGTAAGATACCAATTGTAAACAAACCGATTGAAAGGTAAAACATGAATTTTCTCTCCCTTTATGAAATACTAATGAAAGCGATGCATAAGCTTGTATAAGATACCAATTTGAAAAATAAATGTCATTAAGGACTAAATCAAGCTTAGCATGGCAAAATTTGTGCTCAAAGATATAAAGATATAGTAAGCACAATCAAAACACATATATATGTATGAAAATATAAATACCAATCTAAATTGATATTGTTTGAAGTTGAAGCATACATATATATAAACAAATATGAGTATACAAAATAGATGTCAATTGTGATACCAATTGAAAACACAATGAGAATCAAGTGTATAACTCATAAATACCTCCCTTTCATACACAATTTAAAATGATTTTTAATTAAGCATACAAGGCATGATCGCTCATCCAACCACCCATTATGGGTAGGGGTTTTCAAAAATAAGTTTGAAAATAATTATAGTATAATTGAAAACTCTTTCAAATGTAGAGTAACGTAACTAGTTTTATGATAAAATTGTAAACTAGTACGAAATCCTTCAAGTAAGGAATAAAATAAGAATATTTTTCATGAAAAATATGAAAATCACATAATCAACACTCAAAGTTTATATAGCACATATAATCTCATGAAAACAAATCATGAGTAAACAACAAAAATAGAGTGTAAAAAGTTATGTAATCAACAAAAAAAATCATGGAATAAGGCATTTAAGCTCAATATGAAATTCCTTTATAAAAAGCATGAAAATCATCAAAATTTAATTTTCATTAAACAATACTAACTCCAAGGCATATGTATGTTTTGTCTAAATTAGAAGTATACATACATATTCAAACACAATTTGAGTCTATGAAGAGATTTTACATGAAAGGCAAATGACTCAAGGTTATACATGTATACCCAATAGTTTTGGCAAAATTAACATATACATGAAGTTAAACACATATTAATGAAAATATGTACGAAATAGGGAATACAAGTCAAAATGTATGAATCATCAAAACTAGGCTATACTATTACATCTAATGAGTACAAATGAGCAATCAAGCACAAACATATAATAATTTATTTGTGGCTCATTATATATACAAGCATATGCACAAGTTTTAATGAAAGCTACATCTAAACATGTAATCAAGACATGAAGCATAAAATAAAACATAAATCAATAAGATCATTATGTAAATGCACATGTCTTAGATCTATGATATACACAATAGCTAAACAAGTGTGAGAACACAAAAATATGGATTCATATGAACATGAGTGTATCTCAAATACTATGCATGTATGTCATAGGTCTAATTATCATGGCATTTAACATACTAATCATGAAAAACTAAAAACATGCTAAAAATCAATCATGAAAGCATGTAAACATAAATAGGAGTTTAGAGATTGTTATCAAAACCATAAGGGCACATCTCTAGGTCTCCAAACCAAGGTGGTCCTCCTACCAAACTTCCCTTAAAAGTGATGCATCCAAAATTGTCACCATTAAGCTCGAATGCATCCACCTCAAGGCACCAACAACTTTCACGTCATGTGAGAGCTCACACCTACATTAGATAAAATAGGAGTGGTTTTTAGTACCCAACCTCTACTGGGTCCATGGGGGTTAGCACCTTTCCTAACCCAAACAAATCTATTTGCTAAATTTACATTATCTACTCTATCATAACAAAATTTAGCAAGGTGGCCTTTACGTCCACAATGTGTACACATGAGCATACATTGTGTTATGAGTGTGAACGTGAGGAGCGTGTGTATGCCGTGCTTTGTGTGCATGCATAGGTGGAATTTGTTTCTTTCAAAACATAGATTCCAACCGTGTGTGGTTCATGGCACATTGGCTCAAAGTGGAGCCCAAACAATCAGCACTCTTCTTTAACAAACATATATCATTTTCAATTATAGAAGAAGAGGTGCATGCAATAGATACACTAGGAGGTGAAGCTATACTAGCATGGCAAACATGAGAATTTAAATCATTTTTCAAAGAAATATTTTTCTTTGAAACCAAATTCAATTCTTTTGAAATAGAAACACTTTTGTTTTTCAAAGATTCATTTTCTTTTATAACAAAATTAAGTTTGAAGATAAAGCCTCATTTTTCTTCAAGACAATTTCACAATCATTTTTATTTTTCAAAATCTTATTTTCATTTTGGGCAAGTTCAAGTTGGGATTTCAATGAGTCACGTTCGCTTGAAATCTCTTCCTTCTCTTGCAAAACAACATCAAGTTTTGAAACCAAATCCTTATTTTCTTTATTAAGTTCAAAACTTTTCTTTTTCAAAACTTTATATTTTTCAAGCAATTTTTCACATACAATAGAAAGTTCTTCATTTAATGCATCGGTATCAATATATTTATCATAAGAAGAACTATCATCTAGTTGAGTATTCGAGTGTACCTCAAGGGAGTTATTCCCTTGGACCATGAAGCAATGTTGTTCGGATTCTCCTCCACTAGATTCTTTCTCCACAATATTTGACGTTTGAAGCTTTGGAGAGGTCAACGTGTTCCACACTGCAAAGGCGGAATCACAATGAGAAACCATACACAAATATTCTTTGTTAAGTGTGCTTCTAAGTGCCACAAGGGCTTGTGCATTGGCCTCTATATGCTTGCTATTACCAAGATAGGATTTCTTCGTAGCGACAAGGAAAACATGCAAACCTATGATTTTTAGGTACATACTCATCTTAATCTTCCATACGTCGATGTTAGAAACATCAAACATAAGAGGGGTTATGAAATCCATGAGTGTAAACAATATGTGTGCAAATGCAAATACTAGATTAGCAACTAAGATCTCACTCATAGGTGGTTAAACCTAATATCAGGAGTGTAGGCTCTGATACCAATTGAAAGTACACTTAGAGGGGGGTTGAATAGGTGTATGGCTAATCTAATGACAAATGATGCGGAATTAAAAACTAAATGCAACACACTTAGTGTAACCAAAAAGTGTAGCCGAACTCCCGGTGAAGGGCTCTGAACTATCTCCTCTAAATTCCTCTAAATAAGAGTTGAGGTGTTATATGAAGCTCTCTTGGTTCAACACAAGTGAGGCACACAAACAAACAATACCAAGCATATAAATATGAATGAACAATATGAATCAATGCAAGGTATAATATAAGAGAGTTAGAGAAAGTGGATCAAACGCAACACCAAGATATGTTTCGAGGTTCGAGCACCCAGCTCTACATCCCCGCCTTCACATAGAAGGATTTTCACTAAATCGTCCACACAGGAGTTCCCACACAGGGAACCTTCACTGAGGATTTGGGCAAATACAATTAGGGAGCACACAACTCCTCTCTCACCAAATACAACCTCTACACTTAGAGGCAAGGTATAAAAAATAATCACCTCTACCTCTACACTTAGAGGGATGGGCAGTTAGCCAAACAATAATCAACCTCACACTTGAGGGATAAGGCACAAAGCCAACACCAACAACTATCACCTCACACTTGAGGGATTCTAACACAATATTCACAATCACCTCTTCACTAAGAGGGATACAAACACAACCTCCACTATCACCTCTCACGAGTGGGATATCAACACAATCACCTCTCACGAGTGGGATATCAACACAATCACCTCTCACTAGAGCGATATCACAAATCAAGGAGGGTTATAACACTTGGTGGTATTAACAACCACAAACCAATTCTTTCTCACAAAACAATGATCCTAATAGATAGGATAGATAGATAGCTCAAGTCTGAGAAATCAAGGTGTTGGAAATCAAATCACAAAGAAAAATACTTGGGAAAACAACTAGAATTTGATAAAAATGAAGAACAAAACAAATATCCTAAATCTCTATTTTTCTTTGCTTTTTTCAACCCTTGAAGACAAATAAAAGATAAATCTTTTTGGCTTAAAAACTCTTTTGAAAACTTGTATATAAACACTAGAAAGAATGAGAATTTTTGCTCTTGGAAAACTTATAAAAAACCAGCTCAAATATGGGGTATTTATAGCCCCATAACAATCTGCCCGTTAGCAAAGGGCAAAATTGCCCTTCCGGTCGACCGGGCGGTCGACAGGCCAACAGTCAAATTTATGACCGTTGAGCCCACCGGTCGACCGGGCTTGGATTCAGAGAGCAACGGCTCTCTAGCCGGTCGACCGAGCGGTCGACCGGAGCTGGATACAGAGAGCAGAGCTCTTTGCCGGTCGACCGGGGCCATTCCAGATAGCAGAAGCTCTCTGGCGGTCGACCGACCCGGTCGACCAGCCTCCAGCCAAAGGCTGCGTGCACGTTCTGCGCACGTCGATCGACCGGACCGGTCGACCGACTTCTGCCTCGTTCGACCGGTCCGGTCGACTGGCAGACAGCCTGGTCATTTTTTTTAGGGATTAAAAACTCGGGTTTTTATCTTCAATTAAATCTCATAAAATCACATAAATTTCACAAACATTAGTTCTTATTAGATCTTTGAAATACAAATATGTGTGACAAAAATTCAACACATATTTCAAACAATTTGAACCATTTTTGTGAGATAGAAAATTTGCCTAAAACTAAAATCCGTATTTTCCAAAATTTGAATTTTTGAAATGGAAATCTGATTTTTTTCAAAATACATGTAAATACAAAAACATGATATTTGAACAACTTTGAAGCATATTGTATATGGATAGAATCCAATATACATGAAAGATATTATATCTATATTTTTGACATGAAAACTAAGATCGGCTAAACTGAAAAACTAAAACATGAAACTTTAAACTTGTGTGTGTATTGTGAACTTGAGCATATCAATACTATCTAATCTTTACACGAAATCTAAACAATCCTAACCTAAACAAACTGATGTGTTCTTGTAGAACTCTGTCTCCAAGTTGACTCGATCCAAACGTGATCCACCGAGCTTGACTCCAACCGAGTGCTAGATGTGAACTTGACGCTCAAGCTCTTGAATCACCATGTGAAAGCTCCAAAAACATGTTGAAGCTAATCACCTACTAATATCTTGATCAAATATCTGAAACTAAATATCACAAGATTATTAGTAAATTATAACTACATGAGTTAATCATCATCAAAACTAGAGTGAAGGGCCTCTGGGCCAACAGCATTGACCCGGATATGTTTGTATCCTATATGTTGCATTGTAGCTACTACCCCTTCTTTATGGTGACGATGCTCTTATAATACAGTTAGGTAAGGCTGAGTTTAACTCTTAATAAGTTTAAACGCATGTAGTGTGAAGGGTATATCATCCAGTTGTAGTACCCTTAGAGGGCTTACGTAGGTGAGGATTCGTGATGGCCGCTCGCTCAATAGATGAAGACTTATTGTGTGTGTATTCTATCAATATCTGATAAAAGAGGCTAGTTCCAGGCGTATCTTATTACTCATATGGCGATGAATTCACTAAGGAAGGTTCCATGCGTAGTCCACCTATTTCGAATCCACAGTATGATGATGCCCAATTTCATTCTTGTTTTCTGATTTGATGATTTGTTTTATTATGCATTATTGTTGTTTTGTTTTATCTTCCCTGAAACACAAGCTTTTTTTTTTGGGGGGGGGGGGGCTATTGGAATTTTTTGAGTTTAAAAATTAAATAAAAAGCTTTAGTTTCAAATTTTATTTATTTATTTATTTTACCAAGTCAACTTTGAGCAAGTCTCATTAGATCACACATCGTGTGAGAAAATCTCTCAATCATCCAATTCCGTGATCGTGAAAATCTCTTGCAGTTACAACTGCTAGGGGATTTAAAACCTATAAATAGACCCTTTCTCCGACAACAAGAGACAACACATTTCTCTTTTTATCTTAAAAAGAAACCTGAAGCCTACTCTTCATGAGAATGGCTGCAGCGTTAAAGGAATTTTTTTGTTCATTATCTTCAGTTTTCTGGGCAACTTTTTCATCTGAGCAGAGGTTCTGCCCACCATCCTGGGCCAAGTGCTGGTGGTTTACCGGGGGAGTTTTTACCGCTAGAAGAGGAGATCACTTCAAGATCCGGGTGAGGGACCATCAATCTTTCTTCTAGGGTAGTACTTTTGCACGACTACGTCACCCCAGGCCAGCAAATTTTTTTTTTTTTAATTTCTTTTACATTAGTAGCAAGTTTAGGACAAGCAAACAAGTTTTGATTAAAAGATTTATTTAATTAATGTGTTGCATGTTTTAAAATTTAGAAATAGTGTTATAAATATCCAACAGTAAGTTAAGAAGAGACGCACTATGGTTGTTCATGGAGTGTCAATTACCAGCTCTAGACATGAATAAACATGGTGAGACTATAAAAAAAGGATTTTATAGCTATCAATTAACTGATCTGAATGAAGAAAAAGAATTCACGTAACCTCTCCGAAATACTTGGAACAAAGACTTTGTTGTTCACTCTTGCTTTATAAGAATGTCATATTTTGATTATGTTTAGAATGTTGTGCAACACTAAGAATCCAAGCTTTTAACTGAGTTTCAAGGATGAGATATATGGCAAAACTAGGAAAAGTGCTTTTAGGTCTTGTACCATCCATGCCATCCCCTTCAGGACTAGGAGCAAAAGATATTAGACAGAAGCAAGGATGCTTGTGGTGCATTTAGAATGTCAAGAAGAAATGTGGCTCTAGCACTTCAAAATTCGGATATATTCTGAAGACGAGTATATTAGGTGATATATGATTAAACTAGGAAAAGTGGTTTTTGGTAGTTTATGAGATGACACGAGGTAGATTTATG
Source organism: Agave tequilana (assembly GCA_038442645.1). NCBI lineage: Eukaryota > Viridiplantae > Streptophyta > Magnoliopsida > Asparagales > Asparagaceae > Agave > Agave tequilana. Next base: position 71,254 of record JAVJIF010021563.1, read on the forward strand.
GAAACTGTGCCTATACATGAATGCAAAAAGCAGAACTTTTGGGTTCAATCCTCGAAGAAATGATGATAGGACATTGAGTTAGTTAAATGGTGGGTTGTTATGAGGGCTAGACATCATGCATGGATTTGCATTGGAAAGAAGAAATGAGATGGTAGAGTCTTGTCTCATGTCATTGTAACTTTAAAGAGGTAGGAAAGCCTAATGCAGCCTGTGTGGAACTTTTGAGAATGTATTAGAATGTATTTTATAATTCATGTGTTCCTCAGTGGAAACAAGTTCTGAGGAATGTGTCTTTAATTAACGTAGCCTAAGCATATGAACCCAAAGAACTTATCAAACCTGTCCCACAGTATTTGGGTAAAGCCTGGTTGTTTCATGTTGATCATTTGATTCTGTTTAACATTTTAGAGTTATAATTAGTTTGTCCATTTTCCCTCCTTGTATGATATCTGGTACTGTCCATTCTCTTGAGATTACAACTTAATCAGCCATTGAGGCCCAAAAGTTTTGGTTTTACAGCTCTTGTGACTGATAGACTGGTGGTCAATGAGAATTGATCATAAGATACAAATTTAAGCATAGTTTATGAAGAAGCTGCTTGATTTCTTTTTCCGCAGAAATATACTTTAAAGACATCTGACCTCGTCTAGTTTAGCGTTTAGTAAAGGCCTTTGTTTTGTTTATATCCAAGCCTAACCAAGTTTAGTTATATTAGGATCATGTTAGAAATAAAAATCTATTGATACTTTAACCAACCTAATTAGCGATGTCATCTAGACCAAAACAATAACCAATAACCATCAATATCTCCTAATTTAGGGTCTGTTTTCTGATTCTACATTTTAGCTTCCTATTATTACTTCCTCTATCAAGATAAGTATTTACTTTTAGTAAATGATTTTTCACAATTTCCATCTGGTTAAATTGATTGCCGTCTGTGGTATATTTTGATTCCTAAATAAGCTGGATGGTTTTTTGATCCCCTTCTATTGATGAGGGAAGTACATAGCATGTAGTTAGAGCCAAATTAAAGAGATAAAAAGTGTACAAATCAATGAGAAAGCATGTGTGTATAGGAATTCCTCGTGGGATATATGGCCATTCCATCTCTCCTTAACAATCTGCAATCCTCCAGACGTAGTTGTGTAATATGTGTTGGCATGTGCTGGTACCAAACTTGCTTGTCTGATTGTTGGCCTATTCCTATTGTCATGTTTGCTAATAATATAGCCAATAGTGTTCTTTCATTAATGGATGATGCAGACTTCTGTCCTGAAAAAATCACGAAAAGTTCTGACCTTCCATCCAGTAAATGTCCAGTGACAGTAATTCATTCATAAGTTTTCAGCTTATGTCCAGTTTATTGATTTGTGCTGTCATTGAAAGTGTCAATTGCAAACTGCAAAAGTCAGCACTATCAACTGTGTATCCCACTCAACATGCAAGAATGGACATTCCTTGGCCTTACATGAGAGAGAAAGCCAGCTGGATGTTTCTGTAGCTGCATAAACTTTAACTTAAGACAGTCTTGGTGGCATGTTCCACCTGTGTTGCCCCTCCTTACATATGGAAGTTTTGGAAACACAATTTGGACATAAAACGACTCTACTGAAGTCACAATATATGGACAGTTTAAGCTGCATTGGCCACTGAGACTTGCTTGATCACTATTCACTTGCCTGTATGTCTGCAGACCATGTTATTGAAGATCTTGTAAACCTATCACAAAGGTCCTGGGGATCTAGTATAAGGACAATATAATCCTGGTGTGTCATCATATTGGTTTTACACACAACATTGAATGAATCAACATGTCTCTAACAGTCACAAGCATTGTTTTTCCCAGTTATGATAGGACTGCATGAAAATAGAATTCTGTTACACTACTTTGCCTTATTATTATTATTTTTTGCTTATCGAGAAGAATAATAAACCATTCATTTCATTTGATATTAATTATTAAATCATGGTAAATAGACATTTTATTGTACTGATTGCTATTGAAACATACAAAGGATATGTAACCTACTTGTAGTTGACACCAATTCTTAACTACATTAGCATGATCTTGGATGTCAAGATGCCATAAAATGCCTATACCGCCTCTCTGAGTGTCACTTCGCAATTGGCTTTCTTTTCTACATTACTGCTATTCAGTTATCATCATTAACTTCTCTTTTCGTTTAAAAGCACATGTAAATCATTTGATGCACTATGGATTAAATAGTGACGTGTGTTGTGATGCAGGCCATGGCCCAGGTCGGAGGCCTGGTAATGCTGCAACCAGAAGTGGGAGGCTCTCGCAGCAACTTCTTCTTTGCTGGCATCGACAAAGTGAGGTTCCGGAAGCCTGTGATTGCTGGGACACCCTGATCATGAGAATGACACTGGTCAAACTGCAAAAACGCTTTGGAATCGCCAAGATGGAAGGGAAGGCATATGTCGGGGGCGAAGTGGTATGCGAGGGTGAATTCTTGATGGCTATGGGAAGTGAGTCGTGAGTGAAACACGCGAATTAGGACTCGTATTCTGCATCTTTTTCACCATCTTTTCTGTTCTCCAAGTGAGAATTTTGTCTCAGCTTCGTGTTTATATCTGATTTCATTTCTCTGTATGTCCCTAAACTGAGATGCATAAGATTGTAGTGAGAACTGTTTGGTGGTTAAATTATGTTATCATTATTTCAGTTCTGAATCTGAGTAATCTGATTCTTTTTCTTTTGAGTCAGCTACAAGCATGCCTCTTGCTGTTTATCTCATTTTGATTCCATACAAAGAAGAGATGCATTAACAAGTGCAGTTTGATAAATTAATATATTTCTCTTCCATAAGCTTGTAGCGAATGAAACTGAACAATAATGATCTTTGAGAGATGATAACATGGTTCACACAATTTGCAACATGTAAAATAAAACCACAATCCATTCTTTCGTGTAAGTATCGTTAGGATTGAGCCAAAATCTACATACAACATAGAAGGATTATATTATTTGATAGAATGACACCAAATGGATAGGTTTCATCTTTGAAGTCATGAAAATTATCCTAGTTGTAATTTAAATTTCGAAATTCACCATTGCCCCTAAAAGTTCACGCGTGAATGATTTGCAAAAAAAGGTTCAATGTGTAATTTATACACGCTAAACCCAACTACTTTAAAAAAAAAAAAAAAAGAACTATAAAATTCCAAACAATTATTGTCAAATTTAGCATATTGTAGGCTTATCTGAGCTTTGTATCAAAATTAATTAATAAATAAATGACAAAATTCAGAAGAAAAATCTCTCATGTTTCTGTTTGGTAGTGAATAGGAGTGCGAATCGGGGCCCTGAATCCGTTGGGCCAAGCCCGCACCCGCCCTCAATTAACGGGCGACCCGACCCACCCTAGGCCCGTTTCCCTTTGGGGGACTTGGTCCGGCCCACTGACCTGCCCGGGACGGTCTGGCCCGGCCCATAAATTAAAATTTCAAAAAAAAAATTTTAAGTATAATTTAATTTTTTTTAAAAATGTTTTAAATCATAAAAAAAATCTATAAAATTTGACAAAATTGCTAAGAGTTGTAGAATGTAAATGTAAATTTTTTTATTAGTAATTGAATAAATTGGATAAATTGATACAAATGAAGTATAGATTAAAAAAATTAGAAATTTATCATTCATATTAAAAATTACAAGTCGTCAAATATTTTATCATTTACACATACAAATTACAAGTTTTCAAATTTTGTAAATCTTCATTTTTTTTTCAATCATCCTCTTGAAAGTCTTCAATCATTTTTTTCACTGATTTATTTTGGCCTTTTCGTCTCCGCATCTAGCCAATCCTTCCTGCATATGCTTATTTCGATGGCTTCTGACGCCAGGCAGGTCCTCGTATCATTCATACTCATCAGCTGTATTAAAAGGCAGACTCTGATGCTATTGTAAAGACATGAGGGTTAGTATATTACGTGTCATGATGGATAGCACGGTATGGTTGATTCCTGTGATTTCCACTCGGTCAAAACATAAATTTTCAAATCCTGAATGTAGCATCCCGATCCCACGGATACGAGACATACTGCGACGTACATACGCTGGACGATAGTACCATCACGTATGTACGCTAAGCTCAGTACAATACAGAAATCAGAGTACAGAAAAATGTGGTAATATACATTCCAACACAAAAGTACAAGTACTCAGTCATCACAGACTGTGACATAATATTACATAAGTATTACATCATGAGGAAGCACAAAAGTAGACTATATAAGGTACAAAAGATAAGAACTCATGAGCTGAAAGAGAGAATCTCGCGAGCAGGAAAAGACGGGATGAAGCTACGGCTGATCGCCTGCTCCTCGAAGAGGCCTAGTCCTCAGCTGAAGGGTCCATGTAACGCCCCCGATCTGGCGGGTACGGAGACGTTACTGCGACGTATATACGAGGTCAGAAATACGCTCACATATATATTGCTAAGCATCAGTACAGGTAAGATCAGAGTACGGAAGCACGTGGTACATTATACATTCCAACAAATGAGTACAATTACAAAGTTATCACCAGATGTGATAAATATTACAAGAATATATATCACCGACAGACGCAAATGCGAGAATACAAAGAGATGTACAAATATGAATAGTACAAAAGGAAGCTCAGAGCCATAACAGGAAAACTTTAGAGCCGAGCAGGGGGGTCTGAAAGGATAGGGCTCTAGACGGTCTGCTGGGGATCCACGCCTCAGCTGCGCCACTCTGATCAGCAACTGGGAGAACTCCATAAGCTCCAAGCTCCAAAATCTGGACATGAGGACCCAGAAGAGTCAGAACTCCCGGCGAGTGGTGATGCGAAAGTTAGATGGCGTGCTGAGATAAGCACATGTGTATCGATAAATCCAAGTCATAAACATGCATTGAAAACTGTGTCGTGAGCACGAGCATGAAGGAGCAAGTAGGTATACAGCAAATGGTATCAAGCAGGGAATACTCATAGTCTGATAAGATAAGAAATAAGAGACAGGTAATAAGAATACAAGTGGAAAGACAGGATATGAACATGTATAGTAAATAATCATAAAACTGGGAAATCCGAAGAAAAACCCGATACAAGCAAACATGACAAATATATATGGATACATAGTTGGCATCTTTTATTATTATTATTACTCGTCTTACCCAGATGTCTAGATATGTTAACTAGCGTCCCAGCACCATATATCCACATCTGAGTAAAACAAGGTTGTTATTGGAAACCAACAGGGGTATCAACGAACAATGTTTACAGTGGGTCCTGTGCATAACGGGACCACAACCCAGGATGTTCCGTTGCTGGAGAACGGAACCTACCGCAAGGCGATCAGGAGGGTCTTATAGAATGCCTTTTCAAGATGGTACCAGGAAGGAGGGAGCCAGCACTCCCCTCGGTCGCCTGGAGGCCCACAGGTCAGACCGGAAGTTTTAGTTGCACAACATACCTAGTACCACTGTAAACACGAAATATATTGATAGCCGCAAGTTTCCCCGACCCGATACAAGTTGTTCCCTTTTATGATTATTATATAATTATCAAATTACGGGAATAACAGGTGCAAGACATGATCAGGAATTCAAGAGTAATGACTACTATAGATTCAGGTCACTGTATATATAATACAGGATACAAGTATAAGATTCAAGTCACTGTATGTAATACAAGATAACAAGTATAGTATTCCGTAAATGTGATAATCACAGGTCAAGTATTAATATAACGGAGGCGGGTGATAAGTCATGACATAGTAAGAAGCAAGTGTCAAGTAGTAGTAAGTCGGGTGTCAAGTGATGACACATCAGTTGTCAAGTGATACATACAGGTGTCAAGTATTAGCATGTAGATGATAGTTATCAAGTAATAGCATGTCAAGTGTTAAACATATCAAGCAGGTACTTGGCAAGTGATAGAGTAATAGCTGAGCACAATCAAGCAGAGCTGAGCAAACTGGAGCGAAGTTAATGTACAACACTAAATGGTATCACGCTCGGCGTGGTTTACCGCTCGCAGCGTAGCTAGACACACGTGTCGTAGCAAGCGTATTAACGCCATATATCGATCACGGAAAGCCATGCTCAGGGGTAACTACGCTAGAACGGAATAAGCGGGGAGTGTTGACGCTAGGTCCGTCTACCAGGCGTAGCATACAGAAAGTTAGAGGACTTTAAACCTCAAAGGTTGTACCCAGAGGTTAGGCCCGAAGGCAAGAGTACCTGCAGAAGGTGTTAGTTTCAAGCAGTACAAATCGTGAGTAATACAAGTCAACCTGATGAAATGGGAAAGTCAAGAGGAAAGCGAGAACACTCGCCTAAATACAGAAAATACTGTGAAATCCCTGATCTCCGGAATCC
>JAVJIF010021564.1:0-113274 GCA_038442645.1 Agave tequilana
TTTATTTAGAATGGCAGCTTTTTTAGTATGCAAAACATGTAAAAACGTGGTTCTCTTATTCTATAAATATCGCACTCTAATATAGAGTTAGAATAGCAAATTTCCATGTGTTAGCTGGCTTGTCTGATTTATTAATTTGTTGCAATTAATTTTGCTAATTGCTAATGGTAACAAATAAATTGGAAAATTTATAACTAAATTTATTGAATTGTTTAATTGTAAATGGGAACAGTAAATATAATATCCCCCAACTAATAATATTGTATTTCTATTTTTTATTAATCTTATTTAGATTTACTTATTATTATTGACTATCTATTCTATGCATGTATATAAATACGTGTATATATATAATAGATATATGTTCATGATTTGTATCTATACAAATATGAGTGTATTTGCGTATATATATTATAAGTATATATTATTATAAATTAAATGATTTATGACTCATCCTTTAGACTATTTCTTACAACTATAATTTAAAGTTATTAATGGTAATAACTACTATTCTATTTATTAGTTATAGATTATGATTCTTATTATTAACACCTATTTATTTGTATTAGGATATTTAAATCATTTTCCATATAGGCTACTACTATAAATTGTTATTAATTATTCTTGTTAATGCTAATCAATATTACTACTAAATTAAGTGTTACTTAATTGATGGTATTAACTTATATACTATTATTCTATTATTTTTCTTTTAAACCAATCCCTAATTCCCTTCTTTTTCCTTTTCTCATTTCTTTTCTTTTCCCTTCTAGGCCCAACCCAAGCCCATACCTTATGCCTATTAGCATTAGCCCTATACCCAATAACCTACTACCTTATTGTACCCTATATAACCATCTCCTAATTCTAGCCTAACCCAAATCATTAATCTGAAATCTCCCCTTCACCCTGAGAACAGCTGCCCCATTCCCTGACCATGGCAACACCCATGCCACTCCTCTCTACAATAGCCCGAACTCATCCTCCCTCTCCAGCGAGCTCCGCAGCACTCGCTACGGCCACGACATCCTCCTCTGTGCTCATCTCCGCATCGTGAGCCCCACGCAAGCATAGTCGATCCTCTTTTTTCTCTCCGCCGCGCTCCCCGACCTCTCCATGGCCTCTCCTTCAACTTCTCCCATGGCCGGCCTTGCGCGAACGCTGCCCTCACCTGGCCAAGACAGCACCTCTGGTCTCTCTCCAGGCCACACAGACATCACGACAGCCCCATGGCATCAACACCCCTTGCACCCTCAACTGCAGCCACCGAGCCACCACACCAGGCGTCTCCCACTTGCCGCATCAGCCCAGGATAGGCCACAACCAGCACAGCCCCTCCCACACCATGCCTCAATCCTCCTTCCTTGCTCCCCTGGCCGAGCCCAACCCCCTGGCCGAGTTCTCTTCCCCCATGGCCTGGCCGTTTCCCCTTCAACAACACAGCCGAACCTCTCTCTTCTCCATGGCCTTCAGGACGAGCACTGAGCCGCCCCCTCCGCCTTCACCGGAGCACGAGCATCACCCCGGGCCCTCTCTCCTCCGTGTGCCGGCGAACACCACCGAACCCGCAACACTCCTCTCCTCCGTGTGCCGGCGAACACCACCGAACCGCAACACTCCCCCATGGTCGAGCTACCTCCTGCTCCCATCTCCTTCTCCCTGCATGGTGATTTTCTCACTCTTTCTCTCTCTCTATATATATATATATATATATATATATATTTGATGTATATATATTTGGTGTATTATGTAATGTGTGTGTTTGTGTAATGTGATTAGGTGAGTCTATGCATGGGTTTTGTGTTTATAAATGTATATATGCATGTGTATTAGTGTGTGTGTGTGGTATGTTTGATGTGTGGGAATATATATGCAATGTGTGAGGTTGTGTGTATTATATGATGTATATATGTATGTGGGTGTGCATGGATTATCATGTGCGTGTGTTATATATATATAAGTGTAAGTGTGTGCTTGTGTGAATGTGCTGTGTATATGCATGTGTGGGACTATGTATGTATGGTATACTCATATACATTATGTATATAAGTATATGTACCTGTATCTGTGTGCATGTGTGAGTATGTTGTGCGTGGGTGTTAATTCCCCTCCCTACCTGTGTTCGTTGCGTGTTGCAACGATTACAGACCCGTCTGGTGAGATTCGGACCCATCACAGGAGATTTAGATTTGTGCTCGTTATGGACCCGATACACTGGCGATTCGAAGACTGACTAATGAGATGATCCGGAGGTCTGTACCGGTTCATCCAGTGAAGACCGGACGGCGATTTGGATTCAAAACCACGTCATTTCATTTGAGTGTTTGTTTATTGGTCTATTTCAATTTCAGTATTTAGTTTATTGTTTCATACGAATGTATATATTATTTTGCATTATTCTGTTCATGCCGTTAACTATTGTTATATCATGATGCTCTGATATTGTTTTATTGATATGTTTTTACTCTGTTGCCAACACTGTTATCATTTTGTTATGATATTCTAGGCTAATGAGTATTAGTCATGACTTTCCTTATTAGTGATAATCGGATGAGAACTTAATTGCAAATTTGAGGATTAATAAATGAGACCATTGATAGATTGGGTTAGTGGACTATGTTAAGAGTTGTTGGCCCTAAGGCCCATCACTCTAGTTTTGATGATGATCAACTCATGTAGTTATAGTACTAATGATCTTGTGTTTATTTAGTCTCAGATTTGTGATCAAGATCTTAGTAGGTGTGTAGCTTCAACAAAGGATTTAAAGTCAAGTTTTGGAGCTAACACGGTTTGATTCAAGAGCTTATGCATGAAGACCACATCAAGTACTCAAGAGGAGTCTAGCTCTTTGAATCTAGTTTGGACCAAGTCAAGAAAATGTGAAGACTTCTTCAAGTGAAAAGCTTCAAGATCAAGACTTGAGTCTAGGTTTGTTTTAGTTAAAATGTAAAGGATAGAATAGTTGGTGGATTTCTCAAGTATACCATATACACACACACTCTTGATTTAGATGAGTTTTCATAAAAGGATTTTCATTTTGAAAAAATACCGGTTTGGTTTTTGAAATTCAAAGTATACATGTTTTTAAGCAAACTTATTTTAGAGCTTAATGTCAAAAACATAGATATTTCATCATTTATGTGTAGTGGATCATATCCATACACACCATGCTTTAAAAGTGTTTAAAATATCTTGTTTTTGTATTTGGAGAAGTTTTGAAAAACCAATTTGGAAAAAATACGGTTTTTGTTTTTAGCTAAAATTTCTAAGTTACAAAAATAGTTCAAAATGTTTGTAACATGTAACATGTCTTGATTTTACTCAAACATGTTTGTATATCAAAGTATAATAATGAAACTATTTTTTGTAGAATTTTAGAGATTTTATGGGATTTTTTTAAGCTAAAAAGACAACCTTTTAATCCCTATAAATATCTTTTCTGGCTTCTGCCGGTCGACCGGGTCGGTCGACTGAGCTAAGAGTCGGTCGACCGACGTGCACAGACGTGCACGCCAGTTCTGACTGGAGGCCGGTCGACCGAGCTAAGAGTCGGTCGACCGACTCGGTCGACCGACGTGCACAGACGTGCACGCCAGTTCTGGCTGGAGGGCCGGTCGACCGAGCTAAGAGTCGATCGACCGACTCGGTCGACCGACATGCACAGACGTGCACGCCAGTTCTGGCTGGAGGGCCGGTTGACCGCCAGAGAGCTTCTGCTCTCTGGAAAGCCCCGGTCGACCGGCCGGTCGACCGGCAGAGACTTCTGCTCTCTGTTCCAGGCCCTGGTCGACCGGGCCTGTCAACCGAGGCTCCAACGGTCAGAAATCTGACCGTTGGCGGTCGACCGGCCGGTCGACCGACAGCCGTCAGGGCTGCTGATTTGGCCCTAACGGCTAGTTTTTAATGACCTATTTTAAGGGGCTATCATGGGCTGTTTTATACAAGATTTTGAGAAAAGTTTTGGGCTAGTCTTGCATACCCATTTCAGTGGTTATATTCACATGTTTTAGAGCTACATTTCCAAATCAAAAGAGTGTTTTATCAAGAGTTTTGAAAAGTGATTTCTTGTGTTTTCTACCACAATTTCAATCCTAGTTATTATCACAAACACTTGAGCTATCCATTGCTATATCTACCTATAGGGATCTTTGTTGTGAGAGATTATAGGTGATCAAAGTGTTGTGATCACCAAAGTTCTACTTTGTACTTTGAGGAGGCGGACTTGCGGGTTCGCGGCGTTTCGAGTTCGTATGTGAACTCTTTGTAGAGGTGCGGCCTCGGCGAGCTAGTGGGCTTGCGGTATGTTCTTGCGGGAACGAGTGAAGGGACTAGAGAGTCCAAGGAGTTCAAGTGTGAACTCGCCTTGTAGGTGTTGCGGCACCGAGTGATCCGGTGGGATCGGTTTATAGTGAAAATCCTTCAAGTGTTGAGGGCGGGGACGTAGAGCAAGTGTGCTCGAATCTCGAAACAAATATCCCGTGTCTGCGATTGCTCTTTCTATCTCTTACTTGTCTTTATATCTTGCATGCTTATATTGCTTTCATCTTTATATGCTTGATATATATTGGTGTGCTTAATTGTTATATGCTTGGGGTTTGTTTGCTAACACTTGTATTCAACTAAGAGAGCCAACGCGGCACCTCAACTCTTATTTAGAGGAATCTTGAGGAGTTAGTTCAGAGCCCTTCACGGGGAATCTGGCTACACTCTTGTGTTATACTTGGTGTTTAGTTTAAGAAGTTTTAGTTTGCATTAAATAAGTTTTAATTCCGCATTAATTGACCATTGGATTAGCTAGTCACCTATTCACCCCCTTCTAGGTGATTACAAGAGTGAGGTTGGATTTGGTGATGGAGAATGAATTTGATGTATTATCGATGTATATATATGTATATATATATGTGTGTGTGTATATATGTATATATTATGTATATATGTAGAGTTAGTATCTTAGTACTAAATGTGGGTGTTTCGCTTTATTGATTTGTAACATTATTTGATTTATTAGATCTGTTGATGCTTGAATTTATCAATGGACTCTTATTGGAGCGGGGTTGACTTAGAGTTAGGAAGGAGTATAGACTGAAATAATATGAATTAATAGAGTGCATGGACATATAGTGGATTCAATACCCTATTACTGAGATATTCTGTTCCTATCATTTCATGTGTAGATTGTTTACCGTTTCAGATTCAGGACTAGTTGTGATATACCTTAGACTGTCACTTGACTGGACCTAGTGATTAGCCTAATTCGTGTTGGTAAATACGAGGTATATTTCATGTGAAGGATTTATGAGGCAAATTGTTTGGTTGTTATTTAGATAAGAATTCTATTGGATATTCGTAACTGATAAAATATGAGATTCTTTATTAAAAGAACGGGATCTTAGACTTATCAGTAGACCCGGCTGCATTGGAGATTGACTTGGAGGTTGAGGAATAGGCGTGGATTAGGTTAACCTGACTTGGTGTATTTATATATATATACTTGATATATTACTTGAGTTTAAAGATCTTGTGATTGACATTGATAGAAGTGAGAGTGTGTAATGATCTTGATTGACAATTTTAATATCATTTGATACTAAGAATTTGATTAGACGTACCAGGACATGCAGTTATTCCAGTTACTAAGATCGAATATATTGGTGAATTAGATTATCAGAGTAGATTGATAGTATGAGAGAACTGATTATTGATTTATTGGACTTGTGATTTACTCTTGATTACTCTGACATGGACTTGATATATATGTTCCCGGTGCTCCGTTGAGTTTATGAGTTGATGGATCAGTTACAGATATAATATCAGTGGATGAGATTTTGATTGATTCTAGCTGGGACTGTATTGTAAGGAATCAGTGTCTAGACATGTTACTGAAAGTTACTGAAAAAATATTGTTAAACTGCAACACCATATACAGTCTTATTGTTCATCGTATACATGGTTCCTGATATTGTTCTTGCTACTATTCACCGTGTGTACGATTATTATTTACTGGTATACTGTACTGTTACTGTATCGTCCAGGTATTCTAGGTAACATGGATATTGATTGTTTCAACTAAATTAATAATAATATAAATGGACAACTTACACTGGAATTGAGAAAATTGATGGAGGAGACAACGTTTGTATTTTGGGTGGACCTAGGATACATGTTGCGTAACTGAGGGTTCCACTGCAGAGTTCATCCCATCGTACTGTTTATTGTTTCACTGTGAGATTACCGTTACTGTGACTGAGTACCTAACAGTACGGCCTGGTTCAGCGTCAGGAAACTAAGGCCGTGGTTCCGGGTACGTACGAGACCCACCTAAAGTATGAACAATTTCTCCAACCGATCAGTTTCAATAATATAGGACCCTGATTGATACGTGTGATAAACGTAGTATGGGATGCGTCTACTGCATGTGGCAATTGGTGTTCGCTGACATAATTAATAATGACAAACTGTTTAATTGCATACTGTGATTGACTGTGTTCACTTGCCTTTTTATACATATCATATGATATACGTCTGATACATGTATGCTATGTTGGACATCCGATGGTACTCATGACCTGATTGTACACTGACTGACTCTACCCACCTGATATATAGACTGTGATGACACCTAACACCTGATTATATATCTGATTCTGTAATTGACTGCCCTTATTACGCCCATATATGTTTTGTATGTCATTTCAGTCGTGTTCCAGTGTATATTATCATCTTATGCTCACACATGTTATAGGCACGTGCACCTTCCCTTTTATTTTACATACTCATTGGGTCGCTTTCTGACGACCCTGGATTTGCACGTCCAGATATTAGATGTTACATGTTATTGATTAGGTGTCCGATGAGACCGGACATGTTGCGAGGAGCTGGAGTTTCTCTCCATCTATTCTGGTATTCTTGTCTTCTTTTTTATTCCTTTTGTTTCTATAGTTTCTTTGATTCTATATCATTACCAGTTGTTATTTCATTCCTTATTTGTATACTATCATTGTGTTAGATATTTGTATGTCATATTGTAGTGATATTAATTTATCGTAGTAAATTTTATAGCTTGTTTAGGTTAATTAGGCTTAGCGTGTATATGTGTGGTATTCTCCTCGCGTATATATACGTCGCCGACTCTCGTCGCGACTCCGTTTTCACGTATTTTGAGAAGCGGGGCGTGACAATAAATAAATTCAATTATATATACTTTGTTTAGCGCCATAGATTCTTTGCTTAGATAAAATCTTCGTTTTTTGAAACTGATTGCAGGGGTAAATTTTGGCAGATGTAATGTACATATGATTAAGAGAAAATTTGGAAGCCTAGAAGGGTTGAATATGCAAAAGATCATACTGAAAAGATTACTACGGAAGTTGAAGTCTCAATTTTATGTGGGCAAGATGGTCTAAATTTTTGTTTTCTACATGTACATGCAAAACTAATTTGTGAGGAGTAGGCATAAAATAGCATGTTGAAAAAGATTGCATATTAAAGGAAGATAAAGATTGACATAGCTATGCAAGATGTAGTCTGAAAGTATGTAAATTCATGATAAATATATTAATTTGGTGGTTGAATGTGCAAATATTTACCCACCCAGAAAGCTTCAAACCTACAGAGTCATGGATTAGAACCAAGAACTTACTGTAGAACCACACTTAAACATAAAAAGGCATCGATACGGAGTTGTTGACCTGCAATTTTCTCTATATTTCAAGAGTTTCATTGGAGTTTTCTTTTCCCTGGCTGTGTTAAGTAGTGTCATGTCACACTTCTCTGTATAAAGGCGACTTAGCCGGTGAGACAAAAAAAAAATGATCCCAGAATTGATCCAATTTAAAAAAATGACCATCTCTTGGGGGTTTGCATTATATAGATAGAGATTTTCCAGTGTAAAGTTGCGTATTAAAAAATAATTTCTAATGATTTTATGCAAAGGTGAAATGAAAAATTATTTCTAGCAATTCTTTCTTTGCAGTGTCATACTTAAGTTCTATGGATCTTCCTAAGTATTACCTTCATGTTACAGTATGATAATATAGATTTTAACTGAAAATATGTATTTATGAATGTATTGATTTATTTGAGTTTACATATTAAAGGTCATATTAGAGGAAAGTATTTCAAAAATATTTATTTCTTACATATGGAAGGGATACCAAAGACTAATAAATGGAGGGAGTTTATGTCATATAGTGTAAAAACAATAAATCTTTTATTGAAATATCTATAAACTATGAAGAACGGACACTTCAAAGTAAGTGCCGTGTCCGTGTCGGACACGTATCGAACACGACACTTGTCCGACACTTGCCCGACACGTATTAAACAGTCTGATGCCGTGTCGGATTTTAAACAACTATAAAATCACGTGTCAGCACCATGTCCAACGCCGTGTCAACATTAAATAAAATTTAAAAATCATGTATTAGATATCTAACAGTCACATGTCGCTTAAATAAAGATAAAAAAATGTCATTCTGACATAAGCAAATATGTTAATAGAATTTACACACATCATAAACTAGGTGAGGTATTAGTTAGATTTTTTTTTTTTAAGGTTTGTTTGTTTTATTTGTTGCTTTATAGAAGATATGATGTAAATTATTTAGATTTTATTTTGTTTCTCATCTTACTTTTAATAATACTAATTCATATTTGATTATTTTTTGACAAGTTGATTATTCATTATTTTACTCACATAGATAAAGTTATGTAGAAATGTGTACTTCGGAAAGTATCGTTGAAAAACTTGAAGATAATGCACTTCTTTAAAAGCATGAGAGAAAATCAAAAATTAGGAACAGGAAAAGAAAATTTATGTATATATAATAATAATAATAAAATATTGTTTGTCATGTCCCCGTATCATTTTTTTGAACTTTGCGGTGTCCGTGTCGTGTCCAAATCCCTTGTCCATGTCCGTGCTACATAGTCTATACATTTTAACTTGATTATAGTGTTTCTGGCGAAGGCGCATCGGAAATCCGAAATAACCTTCTATGGAACTAGCATAGGGTCAACCACTGTTAATTCAATAATAGGGTTTGAAAGAAAGAGAAGAGAAGAGGTTAATGTCACATCTCCGGACATGTTTGAAAGGTCTCTGGCATTCTTTTGGATCTCATATTTATATCTTTGTTATTGTTCAAAGATCTTCATGTGAGAAACAAAATATGATTTCGCTTGATGCACAGGCATGTATGTGGCTTCCTTCATAACATGTACTCCTGGGTGTGATCCCATCTCCTCATTTTCTTGTCTTGTAAAACATCCACTTCCTTGTTGTTCCTTAGGGTGCAATATAGTTCAAACTCCTTTCTTGATTTAATGTCAGGAAGTGGTTGATCTGTTTCCAAGATCCTTCTGTGGTTAAATGTAGTCCTCAATGTGAGGATGGGCTTGCTAACAATCAAAACTTTTGCTGTGTTTACGAATTTCTAATTCTTAGGCACCTCCATCAACTTAATCCTTAACAAAGTCAACTTGAATGATTCCTCCCTTCAGCAGTTCTCACTTTGATCTCTCATGCAGTTTTTTTGGACTCCATCTTTAGCACCATTGCAATCTCCTTTCACTTAACAAAGACTGTTAACTTTCAAAGAAACTCTAGAGCAAGGAACCCGTTAATATGTTTTGACTTTGTCACCAGTTTGCACTGAATTTTTCTTGTCAATCCTGTATATTAGCTTCATGTTATTGATTTTAGCCAGTGCACAGTGTCTCAAATGTATATGAGTAGGCAATGAGAAAGCATGGAGCTGGTAGGAAGAGGCTTCAGCTGCTACGGGTTGTCAGTGGTGCTTTTAGGCCTAGAGTTTTGATTGCATTGGGGTAAGTGGTGCAGGAAAAATGACACTTCTTGATGTTTTGGCAGGAAGGAAGACTGGAGGATACTGTATTACTGTGAAGGAGCAACTAGCATATCTGTGTTGGGAATAGTTTTTCTAGAAGGAGGAAATGAACTTTGTATTTCGAGTTATTCAATTGGACTTACATATGCACTTCCTTATATAGGCCTTTTGGAACATCCTCCATGACTCTTCAAACACCAAACTACATGACTCTTCAAACACCAAACCACATGACTTTTCAAACTAGTTCATGAATTTCTCATGTACATGTATCTCATAAGTGCATGAATACATGAATAACATAATTACTAATGCATGTAACAAGTTTAATAGCTAACATTCTCCTCCCTTAAACTTGTTTCTCCACGAACTTGGACGCCAAACTTCTTCCTTAATTTTTAAAAGACATCCGTCTTCAATGCTTTTGTGAAAATATCGGCAACTTGATCACTCGATCATTTGTGGTGCAACTCCACCTCCTTCATCTTCACGTGTTCTCTTATGAAGTGAAATCGAGTGTCAATATGCTTTGATCTCTCATGATGAACCGGGTTCTTTGCTAGAGCAATGACCGACTTATTATCGATGTAGATCTTAGTCGCTTCTTCTTGCTTTAACGTCATTCTCTCTAATAGTCTCCTCAACCATATAGCATGACAAACACAAGCGGCTGCTGCTATATATTCAGCTTCACAGTTTGAAAGAGCAACTATGGATTGCTTCTTCGACGACCAAGTAAATGCAGCATCACCAAGATAGAATACGAATCCAGTTGTACTCCTTCGATCTTCACGGTTTCCAGCCCAATCACTATCGCTAAAACCAACCAATTCAAGATTGTGATTCTGCGAGTAGAACAGTCCATGATCAACCGTTCCTTTAATATAACTAAGAATCCTCCTTGCTGCCTTCAAATGGGAGGTTCTCGGGGTCTCCATAAACCTGCTCACAAGTCCTACTCCAAATAGAATATCAGGACGAGTGCAAGTCAAATACCTTAGACAACCCATGAGACTTTTGAAATAAGTTGGGTTGACTAGCTTCCCTTCACCCTCCTTGGTTAATTTGAGACCAAACTCAACAGGTGTGTCAATTGGGTGGAAGTCTTCAAAGGCAAATTTCTCTAAGATCTCCTTTGCATACTTTGATTGGGAAATAAAAATACCATCTTCACCTTGTTGCATCTCAATGCCTAGAAAATATTTCATTAGGCCTAGATCCGTCATCTCGAACTCCTTTTTCATTGAGAGCTTGAAGTCTTGGATCATAGAGTGACTGCTACTTGTAAACATCAGATCATCTACATACAAGCAAACAAACAATACTTCTCCATGTGAGTTTGCCTTAGCATATAAAGAATGCTCATCAGGGCACCTCATAAATCCTTGTTGCATGAAGTAATTATCAATCCTTGAATTCCATGTTCTTGGTGCTTGCTTTAGCCCATAGAGAGCCTTCTTCAGCTTGTACACCTTCTTTTCTTACCCTTTAATAATGAATCCTGGTGGCTGTTCAACATAAACTTCTTCTTCAAGTTTCCCATTTAGGAATGCCGACTTCACGTCCATTTGATGTATTTTCCACCGTCGTTGGGCCGCAAGTGAGATCAACAACCTCACCGTTTCTAGCCTTAATACTGGGGCAAAGACCTCTTCATAGTCGATGCCATACTTTTGCTTATAGCCCTTCACGACCAATCTCGCCTTATGTCGCTCTACCACACCTTTGGCATCTCTCTTTGTCTTGTATACCCATTTAACACCAATGGGTTTTGAATCTTGTGGAAGTGATGTGAGCTCCCACGTATCATTTTTCTTGATAGAGTGAATCTCCTCCTCCATAGCTTTCCTCCATTTTGCCTCCTTATTGGCCTCCTCAAATGTCATAGGATCAAAACCTGCAAAAAGACAAAATTGTTGAACTCCTCCTCGTTCTCCCAATCAATGGGCTCAACTGGTTGAGTGGAGTCATAAATCTCTTGAACTCTCCTTGTCTTGCGTACAGGACTGGTAGAACCATCATGGTCTGAATCTTCATTTAAAGTAGTGGATGGTGACTCTCTCTTCTCCTCCTCACCATCAAGAGGAATGAGAATCCCCATGTCAATTGTCTTCCACTCCCAGCTTTGATCTTCATCAAATTTCACATCTCTTGACATCACAATCTTGCAAGTGACGGGGTTATACAGCTTGTATCCGTTGCAGTTCTCACCATAGCCCAAGAATATGCATCTTTGGCTTTTATCTTCAAGCTTCGTGCGCTTCTCCTCCTGAATCTTAGCATAAGCAACACTTCCAAAGATTCGAAGATGATCGACCTTTGGCTTTCGAGAACTCCATGCTTCCTCTGGCGTCATGTCTTCAAGTCTCTTCGTTGGAAACCTGTTCAACAAATAAACAGAACAAGCCACAGCATCTCCACAAAATTCCTTTGGGATATTTTTCTCCTTCAGCATACACCGGACCATGTTGAGAATTGTTCTATTCTTCCTCTCTGAGACACCATTTTGTTGTGGTGTTTGCGGCATAGTGAGTTGATGTTGGATGCCATGTTCCCTGCAGAAATTCTCAAACTCCTGCGACATATACTCTCCTCCACGATCAGTTCTCAAACACTTAAGCAGACATCCACTTTGTTTTTCAACAAAGCTCTTGAATTCTTTGAATTTTGAGAAGACTTCTTTTTTCTCTTTTAGCATATACACCCAAGTCTTGCCACTAAAATCATCAGTAAAGGTTAGGAAATACCTATTACCACCAATAGACTCGGGCTTGATGGGTCCACATACGTCTGCATGCACCAATTGTAGACATTTAGATGCTCTTTTGACATCATACTTCTTGAATGACTCCCTTTGTTGCTTTCCCACAATGCAAACATCACAAAGATTGTTAGGAGCATCAATCTTTGGCAATCTCACCACCATTTTCTTCTTCTCCATTAGCTTCAATGCCTCAAAATTGAGATGTCCATAGCGAAGATGCCACAGATTGCTGTGATCTTGAGTCATTGCCTTCATGCACCTCGACTCCACAATTGAGAGCTTCAACGGGAACATCCTGTTCTTTGTCATCTTCACATGTGTAATCAGCCTGTTATTCTTATCCAACAAGCTAAGAGCTAGATCGCTCGTCTTGATGCCATATCCTCTTTCCAACAATTGTCCAATACTCAATAAATTACTTTTTATAGCAGGGACATAATAGACATCAGAGATGCAAAGCTCCCTACCATTTTGAAGTTTAAAGACAACATCACCTTTTCCTTCAATTGGACATTTGGAAAGATCACCAAATGTGATGTAGCCTTGATGACCTTCATCGAGCCTTGTGAAGAACTCCTTTCTTCCACTCATGTGATTTGAGGCTCCCGTGTCTATGAACCATGTGACCGTTTGAGGCGGCTCAATTTCATTATAGGACATGAGTAACACTTGTCCTTCACTTAGCTCCACATGATTAGCCTTTTCTCCACCATCATTGTCAGAATTATACCAACAATCATAGGAGAAATAGCCATATTTCTTACAAACATAGTACTGGATATGAGATTTATCATACTTTCCTTTCCGGCCACGACCTCGACCGCGGCCTTGGCCACGAGTTTCATGGCTTCCACGACCATTCCCTTCACTTTCATCACCATGGGTGCTGTTTTGTTCGTTGAAGTGGTTACCACGACCACCTCGTCCTTTGCCACCACGTCCACCTCTTCCTCGATGGTAGCCTCCTCTTGAAGATCCATCCTTCTTTTGGGAAGAGTTGGCTTGAAGCGCTTGCTCCATAGTCTTTCCTTCTTCTTTCTTCTTTCGCAAGCCTCTTTCTTCATAAACTTGTAGAGAGCCTTGGAGCTCTTCCACTGACATATCCTCAAGATCATTTGATTCTTCAATCGCCACAGCGATATAATCAAATCTTGAGTGTAAGATCTCATGATCTTCTCCACAATACGTACGTCCTCAATCTTCTCACCATGTCGCCTCATCTCATGCACAATGGAATTTACTCGGTGAAAGTAATCACCAATGGATTCTGACCCTTCTTGTTGTAGGGCCTCAAAATCTGCTCGCAAAGATTGCAAGTGGATTTTCTTCACTCTTTCTACGCCATCAAAGGCTTTCTTCAAGATCTCCCAAGCTTCCTTAGAAGTTTTTGCAGAGGCGATCAACTCGAACGTGGCGTCATCTACTCCTTGGTAGATTGTGAACAACGCCTTCTTCTCCTTCTTCATCTCATCCTCCTTGGCTCCATTTACCACCGTGTTCCATGCTCCCATGGATCCCAACAAGGCCTCCATTTGGATACTCCATTTACCATAATTGGTTTTAGTTAAGAGGGGCACTTGGGTTTGGATAGAACTAGAAGAAGCCATAGGTGTCTTGGCTCTGATACCAGTTTTGTTGGGAATAGTTTTTCTAGAAGGAGGAAATGAACTTTGTATTTCGAGTTATTCAATTGGACTTACATATGCACTTCCTTATATAGGCCTTTTGGAACATCCTCCATGACTCTTCAAACACCAAACTACATGACTCTTCAAACACCAAACCACATGACTCTTCAAACACCAAACCACATGACTTTTCAAACTAGTTCATGAATTTCTCATGTACATGTATCTCATAAGTACATGAATACATGAATAACATAATTACTAATGCATGTAACAAGTTTAATAGCTAACAATCTGGTCATCCTAAGAAGCAAGAAACATTTGCTAGAATTTATAGGTACTGTGAACAGACAGATGCCCACTCTCCTTTCATAGCAGTTTGTGAATCTATACAGTACTCTGCATGGCTGCGACTGCCTTCCCACATTGACATCCAGAAAAGAAATGTATGTTTAGATTTCTATTTCCTTCCCACTTATCTTCGCTCTTTAAACTTTCATTTATTTGTTGTGAAGGCAGCAGATCTAGCATAACTGATTCTGTACTCTTCAGATGTTTGTAGAAGTCATGAGCTTAGTTGAGTTATTGCCACTAAGGAATTCCCTGGTGGGCCTACCAGGAGCCCAGGGTCTGTCACCTGAACAACAAAAAGGACTCACAATTGCAGTCGAGTTGGTCTGGTGGGTTTGGGGGGGATCACACCGACTCCTCTGCGCACATATCAGCACCGTCGTGTCACATCGGTCCCCATTTGACCATGCTTTTGAGTCTTAATTGTTTGTTATTTAGTTTACTGTGTTGGACGATTGTGTAGTCCGTGTTTTGTAATCTTCATTGCTTTTCATTTGAATTCAATCGGCCTCTGTTTGAGTTAGTTTGAAGAGTCCAGATTAGTCCTACTCAGTTGAGTCTTCTCTTATTTTGTAGTGCTTTAATGAGTCTAAATTATTTAGTACCACATTGGATATGTGGAGAAACTCTTCTTTATGAGAGCCTATTTAAGAGACTCAGTTTAATGAATAAAGTAGTAAATATTTGGATACAAACTTTGTCTAGTGTTTTGATTTGATCTGTTTTGATTGAGTCAACCGCTGGTGAAGTCAAGATCCGGGTTGCGACCTGTGATCATATCGAAATCTCTATTTGGTTATTAATTCCATATCAATTTAATATCAGAGTCGAGCTTCCTGATTAAAAGAGAGAGAAAAAAGAGAGAAAAGAAATCAAAAAAGGAGAAAAATAAAAAATTACTGTTCCATGAACAATAACTTTTACTGTTCATCGGCGCTGTTCATTGCAAATTACAATCGCAGTCTGGAGTCCATTTCAGGCCTGTTTGGAGTCCGGTTCGAGTTCCGTCAGAAGCATTGGATGCGTGACTGAGTTCCAGAGCTTCTATAAAAAGTTCACAGTAGTTATATAACAGATCTGACTACTACAGGCCCGTGTTTGGTACAGGTACTATTCCCGCAGCAGAAGAACAACATTTTAGATCTCGTTTCCAGTCCGTTTTGAGCCCAGTTATAGCCGTTGAGATCTTTAGGTAACTTCTGACCTTTACATACTAATTTTCTGCATGAGTTTTTACTTCTGTGGCAAATACATCTATATTGATGGTGATAAAAAGGAAGTGAAACGTGATGTGTATGCGGCTCTCTCATATTTTTTGAGGTTCTAATGATCATATTGGGTATGGAGTGGTCTTTCTTCAGTTATTTAATTCTGACATCTGAGCAAAAGTATCATTATGCTCAAATAAAGCTGGTTTGACAGGCTTACTGGTGATGCAAAGATAGTCATATTGACGATCATATTGGTTTGTCTTACAAGATCATCTTCGTACTCTGTATGATCCACATCTTCTTTATGTATCTGAGATAGATTTACGACGATCCTAATGTTGAGCATGAACCTGAGCCCGAGAGCCATCATTCGCCGATATCTGCACTAAGCTCCTAAATGAGACCCGAAAACTTGTAGCAAACTAGACTGCGAAGGTTGATGCAGATTCAGAGCCAGACGTTGTTGATAAGTCTGAGCCGGAGCCGGAGCCGGAGCCAGAGGTTGATGATGAGCCTGATCCATAATCAGAAGTGGAAGATTCTCTTATTGAGACTCATGTAGATTTTCCAGTAGAACTTACCATGAATCTATCTTTGTTAGTTATGAGGGTTCCCTTATCCCTGAGATCTCCTGATGTATACGACCCATTGCAAATCTTTCTATATGAGACAGGTTCACAGGAGATTGGTGTCTGGATATGTGGGCTAGTTTTCAGCGAAGTTGGTTTACCTCGTTATGCTACATATGTCTTGTTCGAGGTACCATCGATCGCAGTCGATTGGTCACGGAAATCAGTTTCACCTCCACCACCTTGGTTCAGCCAAGATGCATCAATGTTGATTCCTCGACCACCACCTTGGCTTGATGGAGGATGTGTAATGTGGTTCGACTCGGTTGTGCTTACCTTCTACCTGCCTCTACATTTATTGAGGATGAATGTTTTCAAGCCGGGAAGAATGATGAGGAATCGAACGGCTAGTATTTATTCAGATTTTGAATTTAGATTTGAAAAGGATTTGATTTGATTTGGTTAGATTTAAGATTTATTTGAATCTAGATGTGATTAGATTTGGTGAGATTTTAATCTCAGAATTGAATCATAGGCGGTAAAGTCAAGATCCGGGTTGCGATCTACAATTATATCTTTCCTTTCTTCTCTTGTTTTCCCCCAATTCCACAAATTGTCCACTACAAACCCTTTATCCCCCTCTGTCCCACATCATGGTCTCTAGCCCTTCAATCATTTTCATGGATGAACCTGCAACTGGTTTGGATGCTAGGGCTGCAGCAATTGTTCTGAGGACAGTGAGAAACCCAGTGTACACCGGACACAGTTGTATGGACAATCCATCAACCAAGCATTGAAATATTTGAATCATTTGATGAGGCGTGTTGTAGTTTTAGTGGTTTCCATAATGGCATTCTGCAGACAAAAAAGATGGCATGGGTTACCTTGCGGCTGCAATCAACACAAATATCACTTGTAGGAGAAGGGAAACTTAGAGTCATCAGTGACTATTTAGTTTGAGGGGACTGTTGACAGTTTAGGGGATTTTAAAGCAAAAAAAGATTTCAGAGTTAAAACCAAAGGGCCATTACACTGAAACTCATAAATGCAGAAATTTGAACTCTTAGATCATCATTAAATATTTTGACTCCTCATCAAAGTGCGCAATTTTCTGTGAATAATCAAATTTGTGGAGCCACTAAGGCCTGGCTCAGTGATAATAGGGAGGGATCCTAGGCTCAAGACTAGGCTACTCTCTTTGTTCAAATAAAAAAAAGAAAAGAAAAGAAGGGAAAAAGACGAGAAAAAGTGCGTTTGCAGATAGTATAGAGGCCTGTGAAGCATTATCTGTTTCAACTAACTTCTTCCTATCTCTCTTTCGTTTTGCAGCTGTTGCTAATGAGAAAAGGAGGTGAACTAATTTACAGCGGTCCTCTTGGTCCTTTATCCTGCAACATGATTCAGTATTTTGAAGCAAGGACTCTTCTGATAAATCTTAATTCCTACTATTAGAAACTTCTCTCTGATGCTTTCCTTTGCAGGCTATCCCTGATGTCCTAAGATTAAGAATGGTCAGAATCCAGCAGTATGGATGTTGGACTTTAGTTCTCCTACCATGGAACATACTTAATCTTCGTGTAGATTTTGCTGATATCTTTTACTACTCTTCACTTTACAAGTAAGCTGGTGATAAAAGATTTATATAGATTTGAAGGTTAGGATGTTATAATCTGTTGTTAATTTATCTGTTGTTAATTTACTTGTAAAAACATACTGCAGAGAAAATGTGGCACTAGTTGAAGAGCTAGCTAATGCACAATAAGATTCAAAGGATCTGTATTTCCCATCTAGATATGAGCGGGATTTTGAATCAGAGCGTATGGCATGCTTGTGGAAACAACACAAGTCATACTGGAAAAATCCAGAAAACAATGTTGTCCACCTTATACTACAATCACAGTGTCACTTCTGTTTGGCGCGGTCTTCTGGCAATCGGTACCCAAATGTAAGTTCATCATAGCATTTTCACTTCATGTATCTGAGATTGTCTCATACTCTCAACATCCTAGGAGCCATGCATGGGTCAGCACTGTTTTTAGGATTCTCAAATGCAACTTTGGTGCAGCCTGTTGTGGGGTTGGAGAGGACTGCATTCTATCGTGAAAGATCAGCTGGGATGTATTCTTCCATGGCCTTTTGCAATTGCTCAGGTACTTTCTACTTAATGTTGATGTCATGCTATATGACTATTATTAGTGAATCTGAAACATTGAATGCTCCCATTTCTTTTAAGCGAATAATATAAACTTATTGAGATTAAGCCTGGGGATTATTTTGTAATATGGCACTGACAAACTCCTGTCATGCAAAAACTGATCTGATATGCTATTAGGAAACGCTAGGCTGCGACATTTCTCCAAACAATATCTGCAAAATTCCAATGATAGTGACACTTGAGGTATTATTAGTGTCAGATCTAGGATCAGCACCAAGGGGAACTTCCTGTGAGCATTTCCAAGGAACTAAATTGCAGAAATTATATAAAACTGATAATTTCTTATTGGAAAAAAGCAAATTTAGATGAATAAGAATGAAAATCTAATGTCTGTTACCTTAATTGTAAGAATTTCCCTTAGTGAACAACACATACATGCACATGTTCCTGTGCACAAATATATGGGTGTGTAGATGCAATGTATGAGCCCCCACTAAAAAAGTTTAACTCCACTTGAATGGTTTTCTCCATTTTCAAGATAGTAAAGATTTACTGCACCATCAGTTATAGATTACTTTTTGACATTCTACACTAATTTCCTTGCTGGGATTTTCTCTTATTTTCTAGAGACAACTTCTGTTTCGTATGGGCTGATCTCCAATGGTCCAACCATTATTTGTTGGAAGGTGGAGATGATGGTCAAAAAGATCCAATTGAAGTTGGAAAAGAAAGAAGACTTGAAAAAAGAAGCAGATCAAGTAAAAGGTGTGGCAGTCGACAGGGCTGTCGACTGCACATAAGGCCCTATCAACAGGCCTTGTCGACAGCAAGATACAAAGAAGGAGCCCGTCTCAGATCTTCGACATACCTGAGAAGGCTGTCGACAGCCAAGGCCAAAACAAGAATCCGTTTCCTATTCAGGCGCGTTCAGATTTTTTTTTCCCTGGTGGACTCTGAATAGAACTCAATTTTTATTCAATTAAGATTAGTTTATAAAGTTTGAAGAGTCTAGAATTCTTCCAGATCAAGGAAATCAACTCCTACAAGAATTGATTAAATTCTTCAAGCGTCCGACAGTCAAGATCATCTCATAATTAGAATAAGATATGTATTGTAAAGTCCTATAAATAAAGATTGTAACCAACTATATTAATGTATCCTCGAACACGAAAAATCAGAGGAAGCCAAGAAAGAGAGAGGAAGGTGACGATGCATAGAGAGAAGGTATACTCTTGTAATCTTGTGGGATACAAGGGGAAAGTGAATATTCTTGTTAGATCAAGGGAAGGTTAGATCTATATTGTACCAAGTTTATTAATAAAACTCTCTCAAGTTCTCTTCCTGTGGATATAAGCCAAGTTTGGGCTGAACCATATTAAATCCTCGTATTATTATTTCTACTCTTTTGTCTTGATATTGCTAGTTTGCTCTACATTAGTTTTTCTTTGCAAGTATTACATGCTGTTAAGATTCTGCTGCGCACATCAATTGGTATCAGAGCATTTATTGTAGCAACAATTGGTATCAGATCATTATCAATTTCGCTAACAATTAGTATCAGAGCCATAATGTTGTTGATAAGGTGATATGTCGAAGATAGGAATTTCTGCGAGCAAGTTCAAGGTCGAGAAATTCAATGGCAAAGGAAACTTCGGTCTATGGTAAAAGAGGGTGAAGGCATTGCTGGTACAACAGGGTTTTCACAAGACCTTGCAGGAAAGTCAGTAAAATCTGCAGGTATGTTAGATGAAGATTGGAAGGAGATGGATCTGAAAGCGGGAAGCACGATACAATTCTGTCTCGCAGACGATTACAACGTGATGGATGAAGAAACAGCTACGGGTTTATGGTCAAGGTTAGAAACATTATATATGACAAAAAGCATTTCCATCAAGCATACTAAGAGAAACAACTATATGAGCTACGCACGAATGAAAGAACAACGGTGTGGAATATCTGAACTTCTTCAATGAGGTCATCAGCGAGCTGCTAGCTGTTGATGTCAAAATCGATGAGGAGGACAAGACGTTGATACTTCTCATCTCGCTTCCACAGTCATACGATTATATTGTAACCACCATGCTCTATGATAAGGAAACTGTTATCTTGGAGGAGGTCACGACAATTCTTTTATCTAATGAGATCAGTAAAAAGCCAAATTGAGAGGAGTAGGAAGCATCGGGTTTAGTGGTCACGGGAAGAAAAGGAAGAGAAGAAGGAAAGAAAAGTCTGAATTCTTCGAAGACGTGTCACTTTTATCACAGGGATGGTCATTGGAAGAATGACTTTAAGCATCATCAAGAGTGGTTGAAGAAGGGCAAATTATGGAGGCAGACGTAGCAATGAGCGGTGTTGACACGGAAGTATTAATTGCTTTCTACGTTAAAGCTTTTCAAGATAAAGGCTGGATATTAAATTTTGATAGTACAGTTCATGTATGTTCTTAGGAGTTGTTCAACTCCTTAGTTGCAAAAGAAAAGGGGATTGTTAAAATGGTGGATGACTCGATTTACGAGGTCATTAGCACTGAGACAGTCAATGTTACAAAAAGAGATGGGATGGCGTGTGCTTTGGAGGCGGTTTGGTATGTCTCGGAGGTACAATACAATCTAATATATATAGGGAGTGCTTGATGAAGAAGGATGTCGAATCCAAGTGCAACAAAGTATAGTCACAGTTAGCCAAGAAGACAGAGTAATCTTGGAAGGAGAGAAGTGTGGAGGAATATACAATTTGAAGGAATGAAACTTAGATCGAGATAAAGTTTCAAGGATAAGCTTAGAAGGGAGCTCATCACAAGGTGGAGCTTCAAGGAAGACTGTGACAGGACGTGAACTGGGTCAAAATATTGCAGGAAAGAGAAATGGTGCATTCGGGTAAGGCCCGAGATGGCCCAAGGCATGGCGGTGAATTAGCTAAAGGTCTCAAGGAGGGGCCAAGTGTAAAAGGCTTCACTGTACAGTTCAATTAAAGAAAGAATTAAGGTATAATTTCAAAATATTCAATGTGTTTTTCTAAAGACTTGAAAAGCAAGTCAATGTGGAGATTATTGGAAATTTGTCATGTTTTCAAGTTGGAGAAGAAACAAGACTTGGGAAAAGAAGCAGATCAAGTAAAAGGTATGGTAGTCGATAGTGCTGTCGACTGCACACAAGGCGCTATCGACAGGCCCTGTCGACAGTAAGATACAGAGAAGGAGCCCGTCTCAGATTTTTTGACTGGTCAAAGGCCTATCGACAGGCCTGAGAAGGCTGTCGATAGCCCATGAGCAAAACATGAATCTTTTTCCTATTCAGACGCGTGCATGTTTTCTTTTCTGGTGGACTCTGAATAGAACTTAATTTCTATTCAGCAAAGATTTGTTTTAAAGTTTGAAGAGTTTAGAATTATTCTAAATCAAGAAAATCAACTCCTACAAGGATTGATCAAGTTTTCCAAGCATCGGACGTCCAAGATCATCTAATAGTTAGAGTATGATTTGTATTGTAAAGTCCTATAAATATATATTGTAACCCAGTAAATTAATGTATCATCGAATAAGGAAAATTAGAGGAAGCTAAGAAAGAGAGAAGATGATGATAGTGCATAGAGAAGATATACTCTTGTCTTTTGGGATTCTAGGGGAAGGCTGATCGCTTAAAATTAGTCGTTAAATCTGAAAAAATGATACAAATTAAGAATCAAAACTAACTACTGCAAGTGAGTATAGTAGTGAGTCCAAGTCGAATCCACAGAGAGATTTCGTTTCTAAACTTAATTAAAGACAGAGTAAAAAAATGATGAATGAATATTTTTATTTCTGTTTTAATATTTAATTAAAACAACTAAATTGATTCTAAACCAATCTAAGTAAATATTCAACCTTTAAGGAGATTATAAGTTTTAAGATTATCGGTTTAAATTCAATCTACGTTTCATGACTTGGATTCTTGGATTTAATTCACTGACCCAGACATATCCTAACTTCTGTAATATTATATCAACACTTATAGAATATTGTGATAATGAAAAATAGAAAATTAATGTCTAAAGAATATCTCCTGAGTATAAACTATCTTCTAATTACTACTAATCTCTAGAGTCATACTCTATCTAAGATCTAGTCCTAGGCATAAATTATCTCTAATGATCTGGCAATCACTAGAGGTATGTATAATCTATCTCAGTATCAATAAATCAAAAAATAAGAACACATAAATCAAATCATCATAGAGTACTAGCTAAACACACCCATATCACCCAGATATCATCATAACCCAAGAATGACAGATTAGTTGATCATAACTTTTATAAATTTTGCAAAACTCATAATAATTATTATCATTGCAAACTAATATCGTGTGTTTAATACAAAAATAGAGCTAAAAGTAGGGAGACAGAGATTAAAGAGATATAAACTTAGTCTTCCTCCTTTTCTGTTTTTTGAATTGAGCTCTTACTCTTCTCTGATCTGAATCGCGAGCACTCCTTGTTGGTCTTGGACTTTGCCGGGAGCAGTACTCCTCAAGGCCTCTCTTATTACTGTGTTGCTGAGCTCCCCCTTTTCTCTACCTCCATGGCTTCTTTTATAGCTGCTGATGCTTAGAGATTGATTAAAGTTGATTGAAATTCAGTCGGGATTTGATATCATCTTTTTATCTCTTTGAATCTCACGATTTATTTGGTAAAATCCTTCCTTATCCTTTCCTTCTTCTGTTATTTGAGATCGGCCAAATCCTTGGTGGTTGTTCGCGGTTGAGGTTATTGAGTTTGTTATGTTGGGTAATATCTTTAAGATATCTGCACAAAATCAACTAATTAGGGTCTCAAATAATAATAGATATTAGACTCATCAAATACCCCAAACCTAAGCTTTGCTTGTTCTCAAGTAAACTTTTGAATTTTTTTTAATAAATAAAATTGTCACTTTCGTAGGGAACACAATTGCATTGAGCGTATGCAACAAACCTTTAAATCTCTAGGTTATCCTGCAGGACGAGTTATAGTCTTGTGAGGGTTTGAAGTGATGCTACCCACAAATATCAGATTGTGTCATTTGTTCAATTTGCAAATTAAATGCTCATGAATCATATTACCCCACATAAATGTTAGTATAAAACATAAAATCACCCAAGCTTTTAAACCTCCAAGGTATCTTACAGGACGAGTTATAGTCTCGCGAGGGTTTGCAGTGATGTTATCTACAAACGTCAGATTGTGTTATTTATTCAATTTGCAGATTAAATCCTCATGAATCATATTACCTCACATAAATGTTAGTATAAAACATAGAATCACTCAAGAGAAATTCTAGAAGTCAGATATTCCCCAATTTTTAAAAAATTAAAATAGAAGAAAATCTCCTGACTTATGGTACTTTAACTCAATTATTTCATGCACATCATTCATAATTAAGAGATTTTAATCAAACTCACTCCTTCAATAGCTTATTCAAGATCATTATTTAATTAAATTGCACATTTACTCGGTGGCTACTTTAATGCCGGTATTGTCCTTTTGGAATTTTTAATGGTTCACAACATCATACTTTTCTAAGCCGGTAACTCCCGTTGGAGCCATTCGGACTTTTAACCAATGGTGTTTTTAGTATCAGAGGCCAAGATTATTATCTCTCTTAGAACCGTGAGGACTTTTAACTTTAGAATGACACTTATTTGGCGGGGGTGAAAATAAGAGAATATTCACACGCATTTGCCCTCTTATGATCTTGAACTCAAAATATTATATATATATATATATATATATATATATATATATATATATATATATATATATATATATATATATATATATATATATATATATAATTGGAACTCTGCTTTTCCTCTCATAACCTCATTATCAAATACAATTAATCACACAAATCTTTTAAACTCGCAGAATGAATTAAAATAACCCCTCCTAGTTGTAAATAGTGAAGTAATGAAAAAAATTGGATCCAAGTGTCCATTAATCAGAAAAATAGATTTTTATTTAAATTTCATACTTTGCCAGGTTATATCTTATTCCTTCAATTCATAAATATTTATCTCATATTGTTCTAGTTTGTACTTGATTTGCACATGGTAATATTCAAGATTAATTTACAAATTTTGCAAATTCTGATATATTTAAATAATTTTAAATTCTACTGACACCCCAAACCTAAATCAAACATTGTCCTCAATGTTTTAATAAAAACAAAGACACAAAGAGTGGATCGAGTATACCAGATTTGCAGCACAAGTGATAAAATGTGTTAAGATATTCCCCCAAACCTAAAATGAACATACCTATAGACTGGCAATGGCACACATGGTAGCCCAAAACTTCAAAAGATTCAACAAAATTGGGTTGTCTCCCAACAAGCACTAAGTTTAACATCTTCAGCCAGACGTAGTCTTGCTCTCTGTAACTCTATAGTCTTAATCATCTGCCCATCAATAATATTTTCCACCAAATATTTTAATCTTTGTTCATTCACTTTAAATGTGTTCTCATTAATTGGATTTTTAGTTTCGATGGCCCCGTGAGGAAACACTTGGGTGGCTATGAGTGTTCCATCCCACCTAGAACGAAGTTTACTCGAAAACAATCGTAACTTGGCATTGAATAGCCATACTTTCTGGTTGGGCCCAAAGGTCTTTCGGTTATGTGTTTATTATGAAATGCCTTAGTCTTACCCTTATAGATGCATGCGTCCTCATATGCCACATTACTGAGTTCTTCCAACTCGCTGTGTTGGAGCCTGCAGGTGGAACCGCTTATGCCATGTCAAAATTGAATTTTTTAATGGCCCAATAAGCACAATGCTCAAGCTCAACTGGAAGATGACAGGCCTTCCCAAATACTGACCTATAAGGGAACATTCCAATGGTAGTCTTGAATGCAGTCCTATAAGCCCACAAAACATCTAGTCAAGTTGACCAGTCCTTGCGATCGGGCCTAACGGTCTTTTGAAGAATGTTCTTGATCTCCCTATTGGACACCTCTACTTGGCCAT
Source organism: Agave tequilana (assembly GCA_038442645.1). Lineage (NCBI taxonomy): Eukaryota > Viridiplantae > Streptophyta > Magnoliopsida > Asparagales > Asparagaceae > Agave > Agave tequilana. Next base: position 25,509 of record JAVJIF010021564.1, read on the forward strand.
ATGTTTGTGGGTGATAAGTTGTTGCCACCTTATGCATGATTCCGTATTTGTGCAAAAAGACATTAAACTTTCAATTCCTAAAATGAGAGCCACCTCACTAATAATAGCATGTGGGAATCCAAATCAGTTAAAGATGTTTTGGACAAACTTGATCACAACTTTATGGTCATTAGCTCGAGTGGTTGTTGCTTCGATCCATTTCGAAACATAGTCAATTGCCACTAGAATATATTCGAATCCGAATGAAGGTGGAAAAGGACCCATGCAGTCAATCCCCCACACATCAAAAATTTCAACTATAAGGATAGAGAAAAGAGGCATCATGTCTTTTTGAGACATTTCCTACCGCTTGACAGCGTTCATAGGATTGACACAAGGTGTGAGCATCTTTAAAAAATGAAGACTAATAAAAATCACATTGCAACATTTTTGTTACAGTTTTCTTTTCTGAAAAATGTCCTCCACAAGAAAGTGTGTGACAAAAAGTGAGGATGCTATGGAATTTGCTTTCGGGGACACATCGCCTGATCACTTGATTAGGCACACTTTGAACAGTTTTCGGTCTTCTCAAAAGTAATGTTTCAACTAGGTAAAAAATCTCTCTTTTTTATTTAGACCATCTTGTGGGAGTTTATCCAATTGCTAGATAATTGACAATGTTGGCAAACCATGGAGTAGATACTTAAGACACAGAAAGTAGTTGTTCGTCTAGAAAAGACTCCTTGATGGGCTCGGTGGTCACTAGTGCGTAAATCAGGATTCTAGACAAGTGGTCGTAACAACATTTTCAGATCCTTTCTTGTCCTTAATCTCAATGAGAAATTCTTGTAGCAACGGATCTACCTAATCAATCGTGGTTTGGTCTCTTTCTTTCAGAGCAACTGTTTCAAAGCAGCATGATCAAAATATACCACAACCTTGAAACCCAAAAGATAGTGTCTAAATTTCTCTAAGGCAAATACTACTGCTAATAATTCTTTCTCTATGTGGTGTAATTCAGTTGAGCTTCAGAGAGGGTATGACTAGCATAGTAGATCACGACAGGTTTCAGCCTAAAACTACCCCAAATGCAAAGTCTGAGGCATCGCACACGATTTCAAAGGAAAGAAACCAATCTGATGGTTGAATGATTGGAGCTTTTATCAAGGCATCCCTAAGAGTTTGGATGGCTTCAAGACAAGAATCATCAAAGACAAATGGTGTGTCCTTAGCAAGAAGGTTGCACAAGGGACAAGAAATTTTGAAAAAGTCCTTGATGAATCAGTAATAAAATCCGGTATAACCTAAAAAGGATTTAATTTGACGGATAGATGTTAGAAGTGAAAGTTTAGAGATCAACTTTGCCTTGGCTTTATCTACCTCTTTACCTCTACGGAAACAACATGACCCAGCATGATCTCCTCACGGATCATGAAATGACTCTTCTTTTAACTTAAAATTAGATTTGTCTCTACGTAATTTTTTAACACTTCCTCTAACTTGTGGAGACAATCCTCAAAAGATGAATCAAATACTAAAAAATCATCCGTAAATACTTTAAGAAAATCACCTATCATGTTAGAAAAGAGAGATATCATACACTGTTAAAATGTAGCGGGTGCATTACAAAGACCAAATAGCATTCTTTGAAAGGCGAAAGTACAGTAAGGACACGTAAAGGTGGTCTTCTTTTGGTCTTCTGGGTAAACAGACACTTAGTTGTATCCGGAATAATCATCCAGAAAACACTAAAGTTTTGGCTTGCTAATTTTTCTAAGATTTGATCAATGAAGGGAAGAGAAATGTGGTCCTTATGAGTTACTGCATTAGTTTTCTATAATCAATATAAACTCGTTATCCCGTAGGGTATGAGTTGGGATCAACTTACCTTGATCATGTACGACAATGAGTCCAGATTTCTTGAGAACAACTTGTGTTGGACTACCCACTGACTGTCGAAAATTGGATACCATTTGACTACCTCTTTCTTTGCCATCTCTCTCATATTGGGATTCAATCTCCTTTGCATCCCTTAAATGGCTTATTGTTGTCCTCACAATAGATACGATGCATGCAAATTGAAAGACTAATTCCTTTTAGATCAACCACTGACCATCCTATGACACCCTTATGTTGTTGTAAACCAGTGGTACTAACGGGATGAGAGAACAATATGCTTTAAAAAAAATGTAACATTGGTACACACCACATAACTACAAGTTTTAGGATTCCAACATCAAAGTCCCTTTTGCATGCTATGAAAATAACCAAGAAACACACTTCACTTCCTATTTTATTATTCCATTTATCTAAAATGTGAATAAAACAAGTACAAGCAAATAATCTTGGAGGTAAATCAAATAACCGTATTCGGATAGTAAATAGAAAATGGAGTTTTTCCACGAAGAACAGAAAAGTACTTTATTAATGAAATGACATATAATTAAAATTACATCATCCCAAAAAATTTAAGAGCATCCATATGAAACATTAAAATTGCATTGTATTTATTCTATGCAAGTCATACTATAATAATTGGCGCATAAGGATGAGGTAAAGTTACTTGCATACTTCAATGGCGTGACTTCATAGCCTTTGTTTTCTTTTTTTTCCGAAGCTCTTTGCCTTTCGACTTGATGCTCTGGATGCCTTGGGTTTTATTGTAAATATTCAAGTCGAAGCTCATAAAATAATATGATCTAATGCTAAAGAGTTATTCTTCAATTATTAAACTCAACAGATCATTGTCGCCAAAATGCTAGTGAATGTCTGGGTTAGCAACAACCACCAAATCATTATCATTAATAGACTTTTTGATGGGGACATCGAGTCAACTTCTTTTTGTTTTGAGTCTGACTTTGTATTTTCTTTTATTTAATAGTCTTGTGTTTGTTTTGTCCTTGTGTTTTATTTGTCTCACATCAACTGTGAGAGGGAACTGAATAGTTATAAGTCTATTTAAAGACTCTACTGTTTTCAATAAAAGTATACTAGAATTTTGATAAAAAAATTGCTTTAGGGTTTTTTTTTCCCTTGAGGGGGCGTGCCTCACAAGACGGGGTGTGAAGCCCTGACTGTGAAGCTAAATCGAGCGTGCAGCGTGAAGCAGTGTGAGATCAACATCGAGGAGCATGCGGCGTGAGATTCGGAAAGGTGCAAGACCTTTTTCGTTTATCTTTTAGGTAAGCCGTTGTTTTCCTTCATCTCTCATCTTTTTCAAAATCCTTAAAATCCCTTTCTTTCGTTTCACATCAGTTTGGTATTAAAGCATTGTTAGAAAAAAAATAATGAGTGATGAAAATTAAATTATAATACAAGTTTCTTGTGAAAAGATTCCTGATGTGAAATCGGTACAATTTTGTTTGAATCATTCATTGCGAGCGTTGAAATGAATTGGTAATCCTGGTGAGAAGACAGTGCAATTTGTTATTTACTTTCTTTTTCATCTCTTTTGTCAAAAGTCCAAACAAAGTCTAAATCCTAACCTCTTTTATCTCCTCTCACCAAAGATCTCAACAATTTCTCCACAATACCTTCCTCAACAATCAAAGATCTCTACAATTCCTTCACAACAACCTCCTCAACAGTTAAAGATCTTAACAATCTCCTCCATAACCCTTTCAACAGCCAAAGATTTTAAAAATCTTCTCCACAACAACCTCCTCAACAGCCAAAGATTTTAAAAATCTCCTCTACAACAACCTCCTCAACAGTCAAATATCTTAGCAACCTCTCCAACATCTCCATCAACCACATCTGCAACATCATCGCCAGCAAAATCAACAATAACAACAGTTTCAGATTCAGATTTAGTAGCGAGACTTCATCTCATGTATACTCGACGAGGTCGAGTTTTTCCCACTCGACGAGAATGATGAGGACATCGAGTTAGCTTCTTCTTGTTTTGAGTCCGAGTCTGTATTTTTTATTTATTAGTCTTGTTTTTGCTTTGTCTTTGTGTTTTATTTTAGTGCCACATCTAGAGGGAACTTAATAAGTTGTAAATCTATTTAAAAACTCTATTGTTTTCGACTAGAATTTTGAGAAAAAATTGCTTTGGGTTTTTTCCCCTTCAGGGGAGCGTCTCTCACATGGCAGCGTGTGAAGCCCTACCTGTGAAGTTAAGATCGAGCGTGCAATGTGAAGCGGTGTGAGGTCAAAATCGAGGAGCGTGCAGTGTGAAGCGGCGTGAGCATTGGAAGGTGGAAGGCTTTTTTTATTTATCTCTTCGGTAACACATTATTTTCTTCATCCCTCATCTTTTCTCAAAATTCTTTGACCTTATCTTTGTTTTGCATGTTTCATGATAGTAAACTTAAGAAGATATTTGCTTTAAATGCCCCCCCAACACACACACACGCATGAGGTTTCATTCTCTACTACACATACAATGTTACAAATTTTCTTTTTATATGTAGGCCATGATATTTCCTTTTGCATCTTTCTATTGAAATTTAAACTTTTACATTTTGCTTACCCCGAATTTTCAATACTTAAAACTCCCATGTCAATTGCCAAAAGCTCGGGCATTAGTACTGGTGCCATGGTCTGTAATATGTAATCCTTAGTGCCTATAAATACATGGAAGATATTTTTTGAAGTTATTTCTTTACCACATTATTTTCTGACAAAAGAAAGGATGCATTTTGCCCCTTCAAAAAATTTGTAGAAAGAATCTATCTTGCATGATACCTCAATATATAACATGGGTCAAGAGTGAGTGTGCGTGCCCGTACCCGTGTGCGTGCACATATACCACTTCAACATGGATGTTTCAAGAACCTCTACAATTTTGAGATTTAGGATTTGAGATGCCTACAAATAAATAAAAAGAAAATCCTTTTACATATATGACCACATAAAGACTATCATTTTCTTTTATCTTATATAACTATAAAGCATGTTTCAAAATCAGCTGGTTTCGATATATATTGGCAATATAGTGTCAGGTTTTAAAGTGTCCGATATGATATTAACCCTATTATATTAGATATTGGGGGTGAATTGTTGATATGCCCGATATGTTTGGTATTGACAGCTGACATGTCTGATATTGATGGTGGGTGATATTGATACTAAAAATAATTGATCGACACTGATACTAAGATTTTAGACCATATTACTAAGCTTACACCATGTGATGAAAGTACACCTAGACGGTGGGTGAATAGGTGTATGGCTAATCTAATGGCAAATGATGCAGAATTAAAAACAAATTGCAACACACATAGTATAACCAAAGAGTGTAGTCGAATTCCCAGTGAAGGGCTCCGGACTAACTCCTCTAAATTCCTCTGAATAAGAGTTGAGGTGCTATATAAAGCTCTCTTAGTTCAACACAAATGAGGCACACAAACAATACAAAGCATATAAGATATGAACAATATGATGCAATGCTAGATATAAAAGAGAGTGAGTTAAGAGATAGTGGATCAAACGCAAACACCAAGATATGTTTTGAGGTTCGAGCCATTGCTCTCTACGTCCCCGCCTTCACATAGAAGGATTTTCACTAAATCGTTCACACAGGACTTCCTACACAGGGAACCTCCACTGAGGATTTGGGTAATACAAATTAGAAGTACACAACTCCTCTCTCCAACAAACACAACCTCTACACAAGAGGCAAGGCACAACAACAATCACCTCTACACATAGAGGGATGGGCATTTGGCTAAACAACAATCACCTCTCACTAGAGGGATAGGCACAAACCCAACACTCCAACAATCACCTCTACACTTAGAGGGATACCAACCAAACCAAACTCCTCCACAATTACCTCTACACAAGAGGGATACCCACAACTCAAAGCAAAGAGATTTACAACACTTGGTGGTCTCAACAAACCACAAACAAATTTTTTTTCATAAAACATGATCCTAATAGATAGGATAGATAGATAACTCAACTGTGAGAAAATAAAGTGTTTAGAACAAAGAAAAATACTTGGAAAAAATCTCCAAATAGATATTGAAATCAAGATCAAAAACCAATTCCCAAAAGACTCTCTTTTCTTTAAATTTTCCAACACTTTAAAACCAAATAAAAATAAATCTTTTAACCACAAAAACTCTTGCTGAAAAACACTTGAAAGATAGAAATTTTTCTCTTCTCAAATCTTGGTGAAATCAGCTCAAGAGAAGGCATATATATAGCCTTTCAAAAATCTGTCCGTTGGCAGTCTGGAAAGGGCAAAATTGCCCTTCCGGTCGACTGCCCGGTCGACCGGCCAACGGTCATTTTATGACCGTTGAGCCACCGGTCGACGATCCGGTCAATCGAGGCCTGGATACAGAGAGCAAAGCTCTCTGCCGATCGACCGCCCGGTCGACTGGGGCCAGATCCAGAGAGCAGAGCTCTCATGCGATCGACCGACCCTCCAGCCTAAACGGCCTGTGCACGTTTGTGCACATCGGTCGACCGGCAGAAGGCCAGGTCAAACAATGTTTGGGGATTAAAAACTTGGTCTTTTTACCTTCAATAAAATCCCATAAAATCTCATAAATTCCACAAAAATAAGTTCTTATAAGATCTTTGAAATACAAATATGTGTGACAAAAATTCAACACATATTATAAACTATTTGAACATTTTTGTGATATTGAAATTAGGCTTTAAACAAAAATTGGTACTTTCTAAAAAACTTAGATTTTTGAAATGGAAAACTGTTTTCTTCAAAACTCATGTAAATACAAAAATATGATATTGAAACAACTTTGAAGTATATTGTATATGGATAGAATCCAATATACATATAATATATATCTATGTTTTTGACATGAAATCCAAAATCAGTTAAACTGAAAACCAAAACCAATAACTTTAAACTTGTGTGTGTGTGAACTTGAGCATATCAACACTATCTACCTTTACACAAGATCTAAACACAAACTAAACTAAACAAACCGAGGTCTTCTTGTCTCCAAGCCGACTTGATCCAAACACGATCCAACGAGCTTAACTCCAACCGAGTGTTAAATGTGATCTTGACGCGCGAGCTCTTGAATCTACATGTGAAAGCTCCAAAACCCTTTTGTTGAAGCTAAACACCTACTAATATCTTGGTCAATCACTGAAACTATTTAAACACAAGATTATTAATAACTATAATTATATGAGTTAATCATCATCAAAACTAGAGTGACGGGCCTCTGGACCAACATGTGAGACGTACCTTGCACATGCATCTTAAATGTACAAAATCTAGTATGGACTCAATAAATACAAGCAATAGATATTCACTGATATGCTTATCTGGCATGCTTATATAGTATTCACGTCCCTCACGATCAAATGTGTTATATGCCCGTATAAGAAAAACTGCTCTCGAGAGGGAAAAAAAAGAAAAGCAGAAATATTATCCAGCACTGGCACCACATTTCCATTTACTGATATACTCATAGGAGCAAACCATCTTTTGCTTATGAATGTCGCAGAGTTCATACAATGATGGTCCTAACACAATCAAAACCTAAGTTATAACATCTAAATCAGATGTTTCCTCATCATGGTAGGTATTTGGAAATATTAAATTCCCACATTCAGAAGTACAAGATCTCATGAAATAAATGCATTACACTCTAGAACAGTATGTTACTGGAAGGAAGATGACAATCCAGAAAAGCATTTAACAATAAGTTGGTACTTTTGAGCAACACTTTTATTACCCTGCTTTTAGATTGGATAGAAACCTCAATTGTGAAGTATATGTGCAGGTTGCAATTGAAATTCCATAAATCCTCGTCCAATTGCTCATTTTCTCGATCATCGTATACCCAATGATAGGGTTTCAACTTCAGCTGGTGAAGTTCTTATGGTTCCTGCTCTTCATGCTGCTAAACTTGATTTACTTCACTCTTTTTGGGATGATGACAGCTGCATTAACACCAACTCAGGAGATAGCTGCCACTCTTTCCTTCTTCATATTTGTTTTATGGAATCTCTTCTCAGGTTTCATCATCTCTAGAAAGGTATAAAACTGCCCCGAGCTTTATTAAGAACAATTGTCATGGAAAGAAATTTATATCGATTGCTTATGAATGCAGATGATACCAGTCTGGTGGAGACTATGAAGCACGGATACTTCAAAGTGAGTGTCATGTCCTTGCAGGACATGTATCGAATATCAACACTTGCCCATCACATATCGGACACTCCGATGCCGTGTTGGATTTTAAACAACCATAAAGTGTGACCAATGCCGTGTCAGCATTAAATAAAATTTAAAGATCATATATTAGATATCTAAAAGTCATATGTCGCTTAGATAAACATGAAAAAAATATCGTTCTGACATAGTAGAATTTACACACAAAATGAATTAGGTGAGGCATTAGTTAGATTTTTTTTGTTTTGTTTGTTATTTTATAGAAGTTATAAATGTAAATTATTTAGATTTTATTTCATTTTTCATCTTCCCTTTAATAAAACTAATTGTTCATATTTGATTATTTTTTGACAAGTTGATTATTCATTATTCTACTCTTATAGGTAGAATTGCGTAGAAATGTCTATTTTGAAAAGTACCGTTGAAAAAGTTGAAAATAATGCACCTCTTTGAAAGTATGAGAGAAAATCAAAAATAAGAACAAAGAGAGGAAATTTATCTATATAATAATAATAATAATAATAATAATAATAATAATAATAATAATAATAAAATGTTACTTGTCGTCTCCCCGTATCATTTTTTTTTAGATTTTGATGTGTCCGCATCGTATCTGACTCCTGTGTTCATATCCGTGCTACATTGGGTGGATATGGTTCTGCTGGGCAGATCCAGCTGCTTGGATTGTGTACGGTTTAATGCTTTCCTAGTTGGGCGATCGAGTTGAATTGATACGTGTTCCAGGAAGGTCTGAATAGTCTGTAAAGGAGTTCCTTGAAGATTACCTCGGCTTACAAGATCTCTATTTCACTTTATCATAGCCCTCCATTTTGTAGTTATTCTCTTGTATTCACTTGTATTTGGTTTTAATATCAAATATTTGAATTTCTATATAAACTGGTTGCTAAGATCCTTGTCAGGCGGCTGAAGGGAGTTCTTAATAATCTTATCTCATCTGAACAAGGAGCATTCGTTCCTGGAAGATCAATATCAGATAACATATTAGTTGCTCAAGAAGTTGCTCATTCTCTGGAGCTATCTTGTGGCTCTGATTCTTATGTTCTTGCTAAAATCGACATGGAGAGGGCCTATGATAAAATGCAATGGGATTTCATTGATAGAGTTCTGATTCATTTTGGCTTTGATGACAGATTTCGGATGTGGATAAATGGGAGCTTGAGAGATCCTACATTTGCTGTTCTGGTTAATGATTCGTCTTCCAATTTCTTCTCTGTTTCAATGGGGCTTCGTCAGGGTTGCCCACTCTCCCCATATCTCTTTATCCTTGGATCAGAGATGCTATCGGCTGGGATTAAGCAGTTGAGAGAAATGGGAATATATCTGGCTATCGTCCATGTCCTCAAGCTCCTGCTATTGCTCATTTTATTTGCTGACGACTGTTTGTTGATCTGTCGTGTTGGGCTTGATGAATGCTCTGCGTTGAGTAAAGCGTTACATGCTTACTGTTGCTCTTCTGGACAATCTATGAACTTGGATAAATCATCTTCGCATTTAGGCTCTTCTATACACAAACGCCATGGGAGAATATTGGCGAGATGTTTAGGGATGAGATGGGTAGCAGGTCCATGGAAGTACCTTGGGGTTCCAACTTCTGGTGGCAGGTTGAAGAAGAATGATTTCAGTGAACTTACGGCTAGAATACAGAACAGATTAGGATCTTGGCGTGCTGATACCCTTTCTCTTGCTGGGCGGGCTACTCTTATTCAGACTATTCTTAGGCCATTCCTTTATATCTTATGTCAAACACAAGGGTTCCGATTGCTGTTTTAGAAGAAATTGAAGCTATTTGTAGGCGTTTTCTTTGGGCCACGTCCAGTACTCAATAGGGTATCCCACTTAGTTGCCTGCAAAACACGCTGCTTCTGTGGTTTCTAACCCTGATAGTATTTCGGCACAATTGGTTAAATTCAAATATAACTTCAAAGGATCCTGGAAAGGATATTTGAAGCCTAAGTGCTGTTCTTGGGTTTGGAGAGGTATCTGTGACAGTTCCAAAGTGTTGTTGTTCCATCACAAAGTTGGAGTTGGCTCGGGGCAGTCTATTGATGTTTTTTCTGATCCCTGGATTTTCTTGCTTCCACTCAAATGACCTACATTTGTTTCTACTGATATTTCTTTGGAGGATCTGCCAGTTTCCCAGTTCATTACTGATAAGAGGAAGTGGGATGTTGAAAGTCTGAGTCTGATTGTTAATTCAGATCTTCTCTCTATTATCACTTCTATCCCTTTGAGTGTTACTGTTGTGCCAGATTCTTTTGGTTGAGGAAGGATGGGATTATCTAAACTGCAGGTTTCTGAGGTTTATAATTTGCTTATGGGTGTTTGGATGTTAGAGAAGACAGCTCTTTCAATTGGATTTGGAAAGCCAGGGTTAGTCCTAGAGTTAGAACCTTCTTCCAGAAAGTACAGAGAGAAAGGTTACCTACTCGGGCTATGTTACATCAAAGCCGGTGCACGGTTACTGTAGATTGTGCTTGGTGCACGGGACAGGTTGAAAATCTAGATCACTTGTTGTGCACTTGTTCTGTTTCTTCTCTTTTGTGGTCCTGGATCAATGCAACACTGGGTACAAGGGCCTCCTTTGGTGGTGTACAGGACTTGATATCTTATTTGAGGAATGTGGTTCCTGCCTGGATGAGGATGTCTCAAAAGTTTATGCACAGTTTGTTTTGATGTATACTGCTTGGAAGTATGGAAAGCTCGCAATGTCAGAGTGTTTCAGGGTAAGACTGTTGTACTGAAGGTGGTTTTGTTCATGGCTTTTCAGCAGGCTGAGGAGAGATTCGCTGGTTGCAATCACAAGGAGGCCTCTGATTCTGGCATTGTTAACTGGAACCCTCGATTCTACACTCCGCAGAAGTCCAAACCCATCCTTTTCTCTTGAGAGTTCCCGCGACATGGCTGGACTAAGATTAACTTCAATGGGGCTTTTGATCTTGATTTCTTCTAAAGGGGAAAGTGGTTTTGTTGCTAGAGACTAGAGGGGTGTCTTCAATGGTGCTTGCTCCTCTCCCTGCCATGGTTTTTCTATGCCAGTAGTAGTAGAGTTGGTAGGTGCTTATGAAGAGATTAAGTTTGCAGTTGAAGTTTTGCAAGCTAATATGATTTGGGTGGAGGGTGACTCTTCAGTTGTTGTGCACTGGTTGAAAGCTGGTGAAGGACCAGGCCATTTTGTGAATGCTTTGTTGTCTGACATCAGAACCGGGCTCTCGAGGTCGGCAGAATGGCAGGTTACTTATGTTTACAGAGAAGGTAACAAGCCTGCTAACTGGATTGCTAATGAGGGGAAGAATGGGCATTCTCATTTCTTTTCTAATGCTGATGATGGAAGTGCTGCCAGGCTTCCTCCTGAGCTAGTTGATTTATTGCTTTGGGATCTGAAGGGTTCAGTTTACAGTAGGGAGTAGCTCTCCCTTTTGTTTTAAGGTATAAATAATATCTTTTCCATTCAAAATTTTTATCTGATTTTGCATAATATGTTTTGCTTTACAAATCTCTGAGACATTCAACAAGTAACAGATTCAACCAAGAATGTAGAGCATGAAACATAAATAATGACTGAAACTAGAAAAATCAAATGAAACAAAAAGAAAGAAATTGGATAGTTGAAAGAGGCAGGCAAATGCCAGATCAAAAGCAGATGTGAGTAATGCTTAAAAGATCTTGAAGAAATTCTCCCTCAATTGCCAGCAGCAGCAGCAGCAGCAGCAGCAGCAAAGGGACATCATAATTGATGATGGAGTTGCTTTCTGTGAACTCCTTGTCCTTGCAATTCAATTAAAGCAGCATCCAGTGAAGAATCCAATTATTATTATTCAGACATACTCAATTGAATCAGATTCTTTCTTCTTCACTGTCACCACCCTTTCCCAATTTGTGTAATCCAAGAAATTGAAATGAAGAACAATGAGACGAGATATTACAATTGCCGATTAATTTTAATTGCAACAATATATTAATTTCGATGACAACAACAAATAGGAACAATCCATATTTTTGGAGAGAAAAGAATTCAATGAGAGGGAGAAGAAGCTGACGTGTTGGAGGAATTGGAAGCAGGGGAGAGAGAAGAGTGATGAGACCTGGTCCTCTTCTTGGCCTCGCTGTATAGAACCACTCCGAAGATGGTGATCCCGAACCCGACAATGCCCATCACCGTCACCGGATTTCTGAAGATGAGGACGGAGACTATGGCGGCCACCGCGGCCTTGGCGTTGCCCAGCACCTGAAGCGTCAGGGCGCTGGTGTGCTTGGTCACCAAGAAGTTGGTCAGATTCACGAGGTAAGCGACGGTGGCGTTCCCCAGCAGCAGCAAGAACAGCCGCGGATCGTCACGGGCCTTGGCCAGAGTTGCGGCGGGGACATTGCCCTCGACGTAGAGGCTGACGGGGAGCAGCAAGAGGGCGGCCATGGGGGCCATGTACATGAGGAGGTTCATGGAGTTGAGCTTCTCGGCCTCGGAGGTGAGGAGGATGCCCTGGACGACCGATTTCAGGGCGCGGCCGGCGGTGGAGGTGACGCAGACGAGGAATCCGAAGAGGTGGAAGAGGGGCTCCGAGTTGGTGGCGAGGACGATGCCGAGGACGACGGGGAGGAGGGCGAGGTAGACGAGGGGGGGCTCGCGGCGGCAGGTGAGGAGGAAGGCGAAGGCGGCGGTGAAGAAGGGGGTGGTGGCGCCGATGGCCTGGTTGAAGGAGACGGGGATGTAGCGGAGGGAGGTGTTGCCGCAGACGACGGAGAGGCAGAAGATGGCGGAGAGGGCGGCGATCTTGAGGAGCTGGGGGCGGGAGGAGATGGGCTGGAGGGGGACGAGGTGGAGCCATCGGACGGCGGCGGAGGAGTAGAGGGAGCAGGAGAGCATGTGGAGGGCGGTGAGGAAGATGGGGTAGCGGTAGCCGTAGATGGACAGCAGGTACTTGTTAAGGAGGAGGACGCCAATGTTGGAGAAGTACCAGGCGCCGACGATGAAGGCGGTGACGACGGTGGAGGAGGAGGAGGAGGAGGAGTCCGACGACGATGAGGATGATAATGAGATGGGGAGGAGGAGAGAGAGGAAGGAGGAGGGAGGGGATTTGGCCGGAGGAGTCGGGGGGATGTCTATGGCGATGGGATAGGACTCGAGGCGGGGGTTGCTGCCGCGGCGAGTCGCCAGTGATTGCGCGTGACCGTCCCCCATTGCTCACTCACACTCTCCCTCTCCCCTCTCTCTCTCTCTCTCTCTCGAGATTCTGATGGGATTTGATTGGAGAAGAAAGAGGGAAGAGAGAGAAAAGGGTAGGATGGTGATTTGGGGTGTCGGCGTCCGGATCTGGGGAGAGAGCTAGATCTGCGACTGTGACTCAGATCTGATTGGACGGTGGAGAGGAGTTTTAAATGAACATCTGGCCGTTGGATTGGTGGCGCGGGTGAGAGTGCGGGTGCAACATAAGACTAGAAAATTTTGTTTATCGAGTGTCGGTAGCTGGGCCTGCTCTGGGGTGGGCCCCACCCGGTGCTGAGTCATGGGAATGAGGATCCCACCGTTGAGAGTAACGGATTTGCTGAGGTTTGGTGGCGGCCGAATTTCCAACGCCAGCGCGATGCAAGTGGGTTTGGAGTGGAGGGTTATGGGTTATTGGGCATGGGGCCCGCTGGACCCGTGCTCTAATATAGAATAATAATAATTAGGATTTTCTTATATTTGCCCCTCGAATCTTTCCTATTTATAAAATTACCCTCTAAATCATCATTCACTAAAATTACCCCCCATATTCGTAAAATTGACTGAAAACTCTCCAATCGTCGGCTGCTTTTAAATTTTTAACAGTTTTAAAAGAAAATTACCCATTTATCTCCACTCCTATCTCTTTTCTCTATACGACTCTCCCTCTCTCAAACTCTCTCTAAAAATTGAAAAAAAAAATCTCGTCATCTACCGCCTGTCCTCCGCCTCCTTCGACGATGTCCGCATCTCCTTCGCCTCGGCGATGGCCCCTTCCCTCACCAAATCCCACCTCGCCCCCAAATCTGCCCCCCTCCGTCGCCGCCACAGCCACCCACAATACTACCATCTCCCCCACCATCACCCGATCACAATCCGACACCATCTCCCCCTCCCCGACCCCACTCCGGCCTCCTCCGCTTTCAAAACTGCTACCACTGCACTTGATGAGTCTGCTGAGCATTCTGAGATGGAGTTTGTTCCTGATCCTGATACTACTGAGTCCGAATTAATTGAGAGCATCAGTTGCTATTAGTCTCAAGTTGTCTGAATTATTAACTTGAGTTCAGATTCACAAATCATGGTTGCTCATTAGCATTGTGGAATTGTCCTGGCTGGAATGAAAAAGGAAGAAGAAAGAATCTCATTGTAAAAATCTCCAGAAATAAACTTAACCTTCTGTTAAGATTTGAAAAATCAAATTCCCATACAAAATCATATCTCATCTCTTTTTGATCAGAAATTGAATGTTTCATAGATAGATCTTCCAAGAAACACAGAATTGAATAGGTTCATAGACAGGTAATGAAATGAACATGTCATAAACAAATAATTTCACAGATATTTTCTCAAACAGTAATTGGAATTTAGGAGCTACATAATGACATCAACTAGCTTCTTCGTTCCTAATGCTAACTCTCCCTTTTAATACATCTACAACTGTTTAACAAAGCAAGAATCAAAGCAAAAGTGAACAACACCACATTCCCACTCATTGCAGACACAAGACTGCATGCAGGCTCTTCTGCTTCATACTCTTGTAGATGGGAACCCCTCTCATAATGTTAGCATTACATGCTGCAAATAGATATCAACACTTTGAAGTGTGACCACAAATTTACAGAAATGAAAGGAGATAAAACCATTCCATTCCCTGAACCTATCGCCGGTACCGATTGAGGATCACCCGGAAGATGATGGAAAAGAAGCAATCAATCAAATGAGAAATTAATTACATACATCAATTAATAAAGTAATTAATTAATTGGGTACTGGGAGGCCAACGAATTTGGTGGCCTATTTGGCGGCGAACTCGTTGAAACTGATGACGTCGTCGGTGTCGGCGAACCGCATCATCTTGGTGGGCCCGAAGAAGTCGAGGGGCTGGCCCATTTTGCCCATGGAGCATGCCAGCTCGGTGGTGGGGATGTAGCCGTTGCTGTCGCGGTCGAAAGAGTAAAAATGTGAGATTTTACAATTTTTAACATCAAAATACTCGTAACAATTATTAATCATAGATCAAAAATGCAAATAATCCAACTATGTGGATAAACGTGGAATTTCACAAATTTTTAATAGATATGCTAAGAATATTCTTTTTTGATTTTTTTAAACTGACGGTGGGGGGTAATTTTAAAAATATGAAAAAATTTGGAGCGTAAATATACAAATACAAAGATTTGAGAGATAATTTTAAAAATAAGGAAGATTTTGAGGGTATATATAAGGGGGAAAAAAACCTAATAATCATATTTCCCGAATGAATTTTCAAGATCCGACCGTACATTATCATCTTCATATTCTAAGATATACACATATACAAAATCAAGTGATTTGAAGTTCGTTTGCTCATTGATCTAAACGTTCTATTTTGTTCTATTATTAAAAAACCGTTAATGTTTGAACCCAAAAAAAAATGTAGTAAACAAACTTCAAATCACTTGATTTTTTATATGTATATATCATAGAATATGAAGATGATAATGTGTGGTCGGATC
This sequence comes from Agave tequilana, assembly GCA_038442645.1. NCBI lineage: Eukaryota > Viridiplantae > Streptophyta > Magnoliopsida > Asparagales > Asparagaceae > Agave > Agave tequilana. The sequence goes on from JAVJIF010021564.1 coordinate 41,317, forward strand.
TTGAAAATTCATTCGGGAAATATGATTTTTGAGTGCGACATAGGAGGAGTTGCCTCATGTGTCAGCTGATTTACATTTCTCTCTTATTAGGAAAAATAACTTGATTTAAGGAGTTAAATAAGGGGCGGGATGGAAAGCGTGACGATGATTGGCCAATGGGCTCAGACTGTGGTACGTTGACTATAGTCATCTAAAACTAGACTCTTTTTTTAGACTCTGGAATCTGAGTCACAGACGTGTGGGGCCTTACACATGCGCTCATGCGCGGGCGACAAAGGTGGGTCGAGTTCTTTGGGTTCACGTTAACTCGACAACTATGTCTCTCTACATACATTTCAAAAAAAGTGTTCAATTTTTCTCTGATTTGAAAGTTAAAATTCTAAAGAATCGTAGTAGTATTTATTGTTACTCGACTTAAAACAGTGCAAAATTAGAATAGAAAAACGATAATGTGCATAGAAAATAAAATCATGAAATATGGAATTTCTGCTTAAACTGAAAATTTTCGAAAACATGATTTCAAGAGACTTTCATATTCTCCTACTCATCCAAAGCACTTAAAAAATGTTGCTGAGTTGTTATTTTTTTTTTCAAACTAATCTATAATTGCATGGTTTGTTGGTTATTTTTTTTTAAAACGTCCAACTACCTGATTATAATCAGCTCATTAACTTTTAGCCATACTAATTTTGCTCGTGTGTCTGTATCATAATAGGATTCGTCTTTAATTTATGTATATATTCTCAACCTTGGGAGGCTAATAACAATTCTATTCAATTCTCTCTAAATTCAAGTTTCAGTGAATCAGAGCTTTAAGGTTTTTTTTTTTTTTTTCTAATTTCTTGTGTAATCAAAGTTCTTTTTCTTTTGATTTGGATTTGAATTCTTCATCGTAGTTTGCTGTAGTTCTTAGAGACTCTCTTAACATCCGCTTTCAAGTTCACAGAGATTCGGAGCTTCTTTGATGTCTTTATACCGACTTTGAGTTATCAGCGATCAAACTGCAGAAGCAACTCACGTCAATCTAACCTTAAAGTGCTCGGAATTTAGAATCACTAAACCAATGACACTCAAAGTTTATAATAGTACACATAATACTCATGAAAACAAGTACGAAATCCTTCAAGTAAGGAATAAAATAAGAATATATTCCATGAAGCATGAAAATCACTAAACCAATGACGCTCAAAGTCATATAGCACATATAATACTCATGAAAACAAAATCATGAGAAAACATCAAATAATGTGAGTGTATAAGTTTTGTGTAAAAGACATAGTCATGAAAATAGGCAATTAAGCTCAATGTGAAATTCCTTAAAACAAAAACACGAAAATCATAAAATTTAATTTTCAATAATATAACTTCAAGGCATATGTATGTTTTGTACAAACTAGAGTATACATACATATCCAAATATAAACGAGTCCACAAAAATATATGCATGAAGGCAAGTGGCTCAAGGATGTATATGTATAACTATTAGTTTGGACAAAATAGATATATACATGAAGCTAATTACAAACATAAAAAACATGCACAAAAATAAGGAATACAAGTCAAAATGCATGAATCATCAAATTAGGCTATATTAGTACATCTAATGGGTACAAATGAGCAATCAAGCACAAACATATAATAATCTATTTGTGACTCACTAGTTGTACAAGTATATACTCAAGTTTTAATGAAAATTAACATCTAAACATGTAATCAAATCATGAAGCATAGAAACAAAAATCAACATGATCATTAAGTAAATGCTAGAGATAAGACATACACAATAGTTAAACTAAAGTGAGTACACAAAAATAATGGTCCACATAAACATGGGTGTATCTCAAATACTATACATGTATGTCACAAATGTAACTATCATGGCATTTATCACAATAATCATAAAACATCAAAACATGCTAAAATCAACAATAGAAGCATGTAAACATAAATGGGAGTTAGAGATCGTTACCAAAACCATGAGGGTACATCTCTATGTCTCCAAACCAAGGTGGTCCTCCCACCAAACTCCCCTTGAAAGTGATGCATCCAAAATAGTCACCGTTTTTAGCTCGGAACGCATCCACCTTAAGGCACCATCACTCTCACGTCATGTGAGAGCCCACACCTACATCAAATAAAATAGGGGTGGTCTTTGGTACCCATACTCTTTTGGGTCCAAGGGGTTAGTATCTTTACTAACCCAAACAAACTTATTTGCTAAATTTACATCATGTACTCTATCATAACAAAACTTAGCAAGGTGGCCCTTACGTCCACAATGTGTACAAGTGTACACATGAGCATACATAGTGTTATGAGTGTGAACGTGAGGAGCATGTGTATGCCGTGTATAGTGTGCATGCATATATGGAACTTGTTTCTTTCGAAACATAGAATCCAAACGTGTGTGGTTCATGGCACATTGGCTCAAAGTGGAGCCCAAACAATCCACACTCTTCTTTAACAAATGAATATCATTTTCAATCATGGAAGAAGAAGAGGTGCATGCAATAGGTATAATAGATGATGAAGCTACACTAGCATGACAAACATGAGAATCCATATCATTTTTTAAAGAAATATTTTTCTTAGAAAGCAAATCTAAATCCTTTGATACAGAAGCAATTTTATTTTTTAAAGTTTCATTTTCTTTTACAATAAAATCAAGTTTTGAAGATAGAATTTTATTTTTCTTCAAATTTCATTACAATCATTTTTATTTTTCAAAATCTTATTTTCATTTAGAGCAAGTTCAAGTTGGGATTTTAAGGAGTCACATTCATTTGAAATCTCAACCTTCTCTTGCAAAGCCAACTCAAGTTTTGAAAACAAATCTTTATATTCTTTATTTAATCCAAAGCTTTTCTTTTTCAAAACTTTATATTTTTCAAGCAATTTTTCACAAACAATTGATAGTTCTTCATTCAAAGCATCGGCACCAAAATGATCATCGCCGGAAGAACTAGCACAATCATCTGATTGAGATTCTGAAAATACCTCAAGGGAGTCATTCCCTTGGACCATGTAGCATCGTTATTCGGATTCATCCTCACTAGATTCCATCTCCACATGATTCGTCTTTTGGAGCGCTGGAGACGTCAACGTGTTCCACACTGCAAAGGTGGAATCACAATGAGAAACTAACATAAGATATTCTTTTTAAGTGTGCTCCTAAGTGCCGTTAGGGCTTGTGCATTGGCCTCTATATGCTTGCTATTACCAAGATAGGATTTCTTGGTAGCGGCAATAAAAATATGCAAACCTATGGTCTTAAGATACATACTCATCCTAATCTTCCATACGTCGATGTTGGAAACATCAAACATAAGAAGGGTCAAGCAATCCATGAGTGCGTGTAAACAATATAAGTGTGCAAATGTAAATCTAGATTAGCAACCAAGATCACACTTCTAGGTAGTTAAACCTAATATCAGGAGCGTAGGCTCTGATACCAATTGAAAGTACACATAGAGGGGGGGTGAATAGGTGTAGGGCTAATCTAATGACAAATGATGTGAAATTAAAAACTAAATGTAACACACTTAGTGTAACCAAAGAGTGTAGCCGAATTCCCCGTGAAGGGCTCTGGACTAACTCCTCTTGATTTCTCTGAATAATAGTTGAGAGGTGCTATATGAAACTCTCTTGGTTTAACACAAGTATGGCACACAAACAACAATACCAAGCATAAAAGTATGAATGAGCAATATGAATCAATGCAAGGCACAATATAAGAGAGAGAGAGAGAGAGTTAGAGAAAGTGGATCAAACGCAAATACACGGATATGTTTCGAGGTTCGAGCACACAGCTCCACGTCGCCGCCTTCACACAGAAGGATTTCCACTAACTCATCCACACAGGACTTCTCACACAGGGAACCTCCACTGAGAATTTGGGCAAATACAATTAGGGAGTACACAACTTCTCTCTCAACCAATACAACCTCTCACTAGAGGCAAGGCACACACCAACAGTATCAACCTCACAAATGACGGATAGGCACAAATCCAACACCAACAATAATCACCTCACACTTGAGGGATTCTAACTCAATCTCTACCTCTCACTAGAGGGATACAAACACCACTTTCACAATCACCTCTCACATGAGGGATATCGATACTATCATCTCTCACTAGAGGGATATCACAAAGAATGGAAGGTAACAACACTTGGTGGTTTTCACAATCACAAAACCAATTTTCTCACAAAATAAAGATCCTATAGATAGGATAGATTGATAAGCTCAAGTGTGAGAAAATCAAGGTGTTTGGAAATCAAATAACAAAGAAAAATACTTAGGAAAACAATTAGAAATTGATAGGAATGAAGAACAAAACAAATATCCCAAATACTCTAATTTTTTTTTGATTTTTCCAACCCTTGAAAACAAATAAAGAATGATCTTTTAAACCCAAAAACTCTTTTGAAAACTTGCTGTTAAACACTTGTAAAGGTGGGAAAAATTGCTCTCTAAAAACTTGTTTAAAACTAGCCAAGAGATGGGGTATATATAGCCCCAAAATAATTTGCCCATTGGCAGCTGGAAAGGGCAGATTTGCCCTTCCGGTCGACCGCCCGGTCGACCGGTCCAACGGTCAGATTTTTGACCATTGTGCCTCCTGTCGATCGGCCCGGTCGACCGAGACCGGATACAGAGAGCAGAGCTCTCTGCCGGTCGACCGGCCCGGTCGACCGGGGCCATTTCTAGAGAGCAGAGCTCTCGGATGGTCGACCGACCCGGTCGACCGGCCTACCAGCTCAAGCTGGCGTGCACGCTTGTGCACGTCGGTCGACCGGTCCGGTCGACCGACTTCTGCTACGGTCGACCGGTCCGGTCGACCGGCAGACAGCCAGTATAGTCTTTTTAGGATTTAAAAACTTAGGTTTTTATCTTTCATTAAATCCCATAAAATCACATAAATTCCACAAAATTCAGTTCTTATTAGATCTTTGAAATACAAATATGTGTGACAAAAATTCAACACATATTTCAAACTATTTGAACCATTTTTGTTAGATTGAAAATTTACCTTAAACAAAAATCCGTATTTTCTGAAACTTGAATTTTTGAAATGGAAATCCGATTTTTCCAAAACATATGTAAATACAAAACATGATATTTAAACAACTTTGAAGCATATTGTATATGGATAGAATCTAATATACATGAAAAGAATTTATATCTATGTTTTTGACATGAAATCCAATATTGGTTAAACCGAAAACCAAAAATCAATAAACTTAAAACAAGTGTGTGTGTATTGTGAACTTGAGCATATCACACTATCTAATCTTTACAATGAGATCTAAACAATCTTAAACTAAACAAACCGATATCTTCTTATAGAATGTCGTCTCCAAGTCGACTCGATCCAAACGTGATCCACCGAGTTTGACACAACCGAGTGCTAGATGTGAACATGACGCTTGAGCTCTTGAATCACCATGTGAAAGCTCCAAAATACCTTTGTTGAAGCTAATTACCTACTAATATCTGAAACTAAATATCACAAGATTATTAGTAAACTATAACTACATGAGTTAATCATCATATAAACTAGAGTGAAGGGCCTCTGGGCCAACAATCTCCCCCTTTTTGGTGATGACAAAACTCATGGAGTTATATATGCATGGATTAAAGTTAAGCCCCTTTACCTCATGCATAGCAATAAACAATAAAGATATGCGATGAATGCTCAACATAATATGCATAAATATGGTATTTGATACCAATGAAATAAATACGTTCTTAAAAATAATGTTGCTCTTGATATCAATAAAGACTCTATTTCAAAATAAACATGTTATTAAAAATAATGTTGCTCTTGATACCAATAAAAACTCTTGATACCAACAAAACAATAAAAGATGCTCTTGATACCAATATCAATAAAAGATGCTTTTGATACCAATGGTAAAGGATAACAAATTTAAACAAACATGCATAAAAATAACATATAAAAAAACATGCATATATCAAACTCTATAAACAAACATGCATATATCAAACTCCAAAATATCTCTCCCCCTTTTTGTCAATTCATTAACAAAGGGGTGCAAACAATAAAGGGCATAAACAATATTTTCCTCCCTTTTTGCATAAATCAAAACAATAAAGGTATATATGCTATATACATTCATGAAAAGGAGAGACGTGAAATTAACTCTCCCTGCATACATGCATTTATATGAAAAGAGATGACTAAACCCTAACCACATAAAGCATAATATGCAATGCATAAAAGGAGATGTGAAGCTTCCTCTACACACGTGTACTACATATCAAAGAAAGGTCAATTACTGCAATATGACATACACTCAACATGAATCTATATATAGAGAAGATATTAAGCTTCCCTTACATATAAACAATACAAATCAAAATGACATCAATTGAAAGATATATCAATTTAGTATGAAGGTATACATCGAAACATCACGATACCAAATTATGATACCAATTGAAAATAAACAAAACAAAAATTTTGATATCAATTGAAAGATATAAACATATAGGTAATCTTGATACTAATTGTAAAAATTAGTACCAATTGAAAATATTTTACACTTTTGATACCAATTAAAAAATATAAACCAATCTTTTTGGTTAAACACTAAAATTATTTTGCAATAAAGATACCAAATAGAGAATAATATCAATTTAAGATTCTTGATACCAATATTGAAAATGAAACATATACCAATTGAAAATAATTTTCATTAGGAGCATAGGAAACAAATGAAAACTAATATATCAATTTTTAACATAAAGAGTGGGAGTAAGATACCAAAGGTAAACAAAACCGATTGAAAGGTAAAACATGAATTTTCTCCCTCTTTATGAAATACTCATGAAAACAATGCATAAGCTTGTATAAGATACCAATTTAAAAATAATTGTCATTAAGGACTAAATCAAGCTTAGCATAACCAAATTTGTGCTTAAAGATATAAAGATATAGTAAGCACAATCAAAACACATATATATATGTATGAAAAATTAAATACCAATCGAAATTGATACTATTTGAAGTTAAAGGTTACATATATAGAAACAAATATGAGTATACAAAATACATATCAATTGTGATACCAATTGAAAACACAATGAGAATCAAGTGTATAACTCATACTCCCTACCACCCTTTTCATGCACAAGTTTAAATAGATTTTCAATAATGCATACAAGGCATGATCGCCCAACCAACCGCCCTTTAGATGGGTAGGGGTTTTCAAAATAAGTTTGAAAATAGTTTTTAGCACAACTGAAAACTCTACCAAAATGAAGAATACACAACGAGTTATATGATAAAATTGCAAACTTGTACGAAATCCTTCAAGTAAGGTATAAAACAAGAATATATTTCATGAAACATGAAAATCACTAAACCAATGAACTCAAAGTCTATATAGCACATATAATACTTATGAAAACAAAATCATGAGAAAACATCAAATAATGTGAGTGTATAAGTTTTGTGTGAAAGACATTGTCATGAAAATAGACAATTAAGCTCAATGTGAAATTCCTTAAAATAAAAACACGAAAATCATTAAAATTTAATTTTCAATAATACAACTTCAAGGCATATGTATGTTTTGTACAAACTAGAGTATACATACATATCCAAATATGAACGAGTCCACAAAAATATACGCATGAAGGAAAGTGGCTCAAGGATGTATATATATAACTATTAGTTTGGACAAAATAGATATATACATGAAGCTAATTACAAACATGAAAAACATGCACAAAAATAAGGAATACAAGTCAAAATGCATGAATCATCAAAACTAGGCTATATTAGTACATCTAATGGGTACAAATGAGCAATCAAGTACAAACATATAATAATCTATTTGTGGCTCACTAGTTGTACAAGTATATACTCAAGTTTTAATGAAAACTAACATCTAAACATGTAATCAAATCATGAAGCATAGAAACAAAATTCAACATGATCATTAGGTAAATGCACATGTTATTAGAGATAAGACATACACAATAGTTAAACTAAAGTGAGTACACAAAAATAATGGTCCATATAAATATGGGTGTATCTCAAATACTATACATGTATGTCACAAATCTAACTATCATGGTATTTATCATAATAATCATAAAACATCAAAACATGCTAAAATCAACAATGGAAGCATGTAAACATAAATGGAAGTTAGAGATCGTTACCAAAACCATGAGGGTACATCTATATGTCTCCAAACCAAGATGATCCTCCTACCAAACTCCCATTGAAAGTGATGCATCCAAAATAGTCACCGTTTAGCTCGGAACGCATTCACCTCAATGCACCATCACTCTCACGTCATGTGAGAGCCCACACCTACATCAAATAAAATAGGGGTGGTCTTTGGTACCCATACTCTTTTGAGTCCAAGGGGGTTAGCACCTTTCCTAACCCAAATAAACTTATTTGCTAAATTTATATCATGTACTCTATCATAACAAAACTTAGTAAGGTGGCCCTTACGTCCACAATGTGTACAAATATACACATGAGCATACAGTGTCATGAGTGTGAACGTGAGGAGCATGTGTATGCCGTGTATGGTGTGCATGCATAGATGGAACTTGTTTCTTCCGAAACATAGATTCCAAACACGTGTGGTCATGTCACATTGGTTCAAAGTGGAGCCCAAACAATCTACACTCTTCTTTAACAAACAAATATAATTTTCAATCATGGAAGAAGAAGAGGTGCATGTAATAGATATACTAGATGATGAAGCTACACTAGCATGACAAGCATGAGAATCCATATCATTTTTCAAAGAAATATTTTTCTTAGAAACCAAATCCAAATCCTTTGAAATAGAAGCAATTTTATTTTTCAAAGTTTCATTTTCTTTTACAACAAAATCAAATTTTGAAGATAGAATTTTATTTTTCTTCAAAACTTCATTACAATCATTTTTATTTTTCAAAATCTTATTTTCATTTAGAGCAAGTTCAAGTTGGGATTTCAAGGAGTCACATTCATTTGAAATCTCAACCTTCTCTTATAAAGCCGACTCAAGTTTTGTTTCTTTATTTAATCTAAAGTTTTTCTTTTTCAAAACTTTATATTTTTCAAGCAATTTTTCACAAACAATTGATAGTTCTTCATTCAAAACATTGGCATCAAAATGATCATCGCCGGAAGAACTAGCACAATCATCTGGTTGAGATTCCAAAAATACCTCAAGGGAGTCATTCCCTTGGACCATGTAGCATCGTTGTTCGTATTCATCCTCATTAGATTCTATCTCCACATGATTCATCTTTTGGAGCGCTGGAGACGTCAACGTGTTCCACACTGCAAAGGCGGAATTACAATGAGAAACCAACATAAGATATTCTTTGTTAAATGTGCTCCTAAGTGCCGTTAGGGTTTGTGTATTGGCCTCTATATGCTTGCTATTACCAAGATATGATTTCTTAGTAGCGGCAAGGAAAACATGCAAGCTTATGGTCTTGAGATATATACTCATCTTAATCTTTCATACGTCGATGTTGGAAACATCAAACATATGAGGGATCAAGCAATCCATGAGTGTGTGTAAACAATATAAGTGTGCAAATACAAATCTAGATTAGCAACCAAGATCACACTCCTAGGTGGTTAAACCTAATATCAGGAGCGTAGGCTCTGATACCAATTGAAAGTACACCTAGTTGGGGGGTGAATAGGTGTAGGGCTAATCTAATGACAAATGATGCGGAATTAAAAACTAAATGTAACACACTTAGTGTAACCAAAGAGTGTAGCCGAATTCCCGGTGAAGGGCTATGGACTAACTCCTCTTGATTCCTCTGAATAAGAGTTGAGGTGCTATATGAAGCTCTCTTGGTTTAACACAAGTATGTCACACAAACAACAATACCAAGCATAAAAGTATGAATGAGTAATATGAATCAATGCAAGGTACAATATAAGAGAGAGAGTTAAAGAAAGTGGATCAAACACAAACACATGGACATATTTCGAGGTTCGAGCACACAGCTCTACGTCCCCGCCTTCACACAGAATGATTTCAACTAACTCGTCCACACAGGACTTCCCACACAGGGAACCTCCACTGAGGATTTAGACAAATACAATTAGGGAGTACACAACTCCTCTCTCAACCAATACAACCTCTCACTAGAGGCAAGGCACACACCAACAGTATCAACTTCACAAATGAGGGATAGGCACAAAGCCAACACTAACAACAATCACCTCACACTTGAGGGATTCCAACTCAATCTCCACCTCTCACTAGAGGAATACAAATGCCACTTCTACAATCACCTCTCACTTGAGGGATATCAATACTATCACCTCTCACTAGAGGGATATCACAAAGAATGGAAAGTAACAACACTTGGTGGTTTTCAAAACCACAAATCAATTTTCTCACAAAATAAAGATCCTATAGATAGGATAGATTAATAAGCTCAAGTGTGAGAAAATCAAGATGTTTGGAAATCAACGAATAAAGAAAAATACTTAGGAAAACAATTAGAAATTGATAGGAATGAAGAACAAAACAAATATCTCAAATACTCTATTTTTCTTTGATTTTTCCAACCCTTGAAAACAAATAAAGAATGATCTTTTAAACCCAAAACTCTTTTGAAAACTTGCTGTTAAACACTTGTAAAGGTGAGAAAAATTGTTCTCTAAAAACTTGTTTAAAACTAGCCAAGAGATCGGGTATATATAGCCCCAAAATAATTTGCTCGTTGGCAGCTGAAAAGGAAAGATTTGCCCTTCCGGTCGACCGCCCGGTCGACCAGCCTAACGATCAGATTTCTGATCGTTGTGCCTCCAGTCGACCGAGACTGGATACAGAGAGCAGAGCTCTCTGCCAGTCGACCGGCCCGGTCGACCGGGGCCATTTCCAGAGAGCAGACCTCTCTAGACGGTCGACCGACCTGGTCGACCGGCCCACCAGCTCAAGCTGGCGTGCACGCTTGTGCACGTCGGTCAACCAGTTCGGTCGACCGACTCTGCTACGGTCGACCGGTCCGGTCGACCGGCATACAGCCAGTACAGTCTTTTTAGGATTTAAAAACTTGAATTTTTATCTTTCATTAAATCCCATAAAATCACATAAATTCTACAAAAATCAGTTCTTATTAGATCTTTGAAATACAAATATGTGTGACAAAAATTCAACACATATTTCAAACTATTTGAACTTTTTTTTTGAGATTGAAAATTTGGCTTAAACCAAAATCCGTATTTTCCAAAACTTGAATTTTTGAAATGGAAATCCGATTTTTCCAAAACATATGTAAATACAAAACATGATATTTAAACAACTTTAAAGCATATTGTATATGGATAGAATCTAATATACATGAAAAGAATTTATATCTATGTTTTTGACATGAAATCCAATATTGGTTAAACCTAAAACCAAAAACCAATAAACTTAAAACAAGTGTGTGTGTGTGTAGGGAACTTGAGCATATCACACTATCTAATCTTTACAATGAGATCTAAACAATCTTAAACTAAACAAACTGATATCTTCTTATAGAATGTCGTCTCCAAGTCGACTCGATCCAAACGTGATCCACCGAGCTTGACTCCAGCCGAGTGCTACATGTGAACATGACGCTCGAGCTCTTAAATCATCATGTGAAAGCTCCAAAATACCTTTGTTGAAGCTAATCACCTACTAATATTTTAGTTAGATATCTAAAACTAAATATCACAAGATTATTAGTAAACTATAACTACATGAGTTAATCATCATCAAAACTAGAGTGAAGGGCCTCTGGGCCAAAACTTGTGTCATGTTTGTAAGTGTAAAGATTTTATTTTTAGATAAAATGTAAATGATATATTAGTTGGTGGATTGATCAAGTTTATATATACTCACACACAAGATTTAATGGTGTTTTCATAAAAGAGTTTTCGTTTTGAAAAATACCGGTTTGATTTTTAAGATTCAAAATATACACGTGTTTTATCAAAACCTTATTTTAGAGCTTAATGTCAAAAACATAGATATTTCATCATATATATGTAGTGGTTCATATTCATACACACTAAGCTTCAAAAGTGTTTAAAATATCTTGTTTTGTATTTGGAGAAGTTTTAGAAAAATCGTTTTTGAAAAATACAGGTTTTTGTTTAAGGCAAAAATTCTATATTATAAAAATAGTTCAAAATGTTTATAATATGTTTTAATTTTTAATCAAACATATTTGTATATTAAAGTATATTACTGAACTTATTTTTGTAGAATTTATGAGAATTTATGAGATTTTATTGAAGGTAAAAAAGACAAGTTTTAAATCCCTAAAATAGTTGGACTGACCTTCTGTCGGTCGACCGAGACAGAAGTCGGTCGACCGGACGGTCGACTGATGTGCACAAACGTGTACAGCCAAGGGCCGATCAACCGCACGGTCAACCGTCAGATAGCCTCTGCTCTTTGAAAATGGCCCGGTCGACCGAGCAGTCGACCGCTAGTCATTTGCCAGTTTACGGTCGACCGACCGGTCGATCACTGGCACAACAGTCAGAAATCTGACCATTGGCCAGTCGACCAGGCGATTGACCGACAGCAAACCAGTCTGCTGAGTTGGCCTCCAACGGCCACATTTTGGGAGCCTCTTAAAGGGGCTTCTCTTGGACTACTTTTTACAAGATTTTAAGTGGGTTTTCAAGATAGTTTTTCATACACTTCCAAGTATTTATCTCCACTTGGTTTAGAGCCAAATACTTTCATATCAAGAGGAGAGTTTTTGAAGAGTGTTTTGTAAAAGAGATTTCTTGAGTTTTTCACCACCAAATCAATCCTAATTTTCTCACACACTTGAGCTTTCTATTGCCATATCTATCCTATAGGAGAGTTGTTGTGAGAGTGTTTTTAGGTGATCAAAGTGTTTAGATCACCAAGTGTTCTACTTTGTATTTGAGGAGGCAGACTTGCAGGTTCGCGTTGTTTCGAGTTCTAGTGAGAGCTCGGTGTAGAGGTGCAGCCTCAGCAAGCTAGTGTGCTTGCGGTGTGTAGTTCTTGCGGAAATAAGTGAGGGGACTAGTGAGTCCAAGAGTTATAGTATGAACTCATTGTAGGTGTCGCAGCACCGAGTGATCCGATGGGGTCGATTCTAGTGGAAATCGTTCATAGTGTTGAAGGTGGGGACGTAGAGCAAGGGTGCTCGAACCTCAAAATAATTCTCCCGTATTTGCGATTGCTCTCTCTATTTCTCACTTGTGTTTATATCTTACTTTCTTATATTGCTTTCATCTTTATATGCTTGATATATACTTGTGCTCAAATTGTTATATACTTGGGTTTGTTTGCTTACACTTGTATTCAACCAAGAGAGTCATAGCGTAACCTCAACTCTTATCTAGAGGAATCTTAAGGAGATAGTCCAGAACCCTTCATCGGGAATTCGACTACACTCTTGTGTTATACTTGGTGTGTTTAGCTTAAGATTTTTAGTTTGCATAAATAGTTTTAATTTCGCATTAATTCATCATTAGATTAGCTAGTCACCTATTCACTCTCCCTCTAGGTGATTTCTAGCTCTACATTCCCGCCTTCACCACGTGAAGAATTTCTACTATTCACAAAGGAACTTTTACAAAAGAACTACAAGGTTTACACAAGATTAAGAGTATACAACTCCAACCTTCAATCTTTACGCAAGAGGTAGTATAAAACCAATGAGGTTACCAAGCTCTTAGTAACCAAAAAGGTTACAAACTCTCTCTTTATAACTTGTAGGATTTTGAATGGAAAAATGAAGCTCAAAGGAGTTTGTGAGAGAAAAATTCAGTAAAGAAAGTAGTCTTCAAGAGCTAAAAACTTCAGAGAATGATTGAAAATTGAAAGCACTTTGATTGAAAAACTTGAGAAATAAATATTTGATTTTTCTTAAAAGTTAGATCTTAAAAACTTAAATAAAACTTGTTGGAAACATGATTTCAAATGACCCATATATATAGGCAATTGGTAAATATAATTGGAAGAGTTTTTTGGCCTTAGCCCAGGGTAATTAGGCCAAAAGAAGTAAAAACAACCATTAAAAAAATAAAAAACTATCAGTATTTGAAAAAATTATTGCTATTGTAGCAGACTCACCCTGTCGGTCGATCGACTGACGGCTTGTCAAAACTAGTCGTTGAAAAGCTTTTGGCCGACCGGCGGTCGGCTGAAAAATACAGTAAGTCTTGATAGGACCTTGGTCGACAGGTCGGTCAACCAGTCGGCTAAACAAAGTAACGATCAAAAGTCTCGTTTGACCGGTCGGTCGACTGACCCAAGGGTACAACTCCATGTGTCAGTTGTGCATAATCGGTCGACCGAGCCAGTGTCCAAGACACTGAACACAGTTGGCTGTCGACCGGCCAAGTCTAAAAGTTAGCATAAATACCATTTTTGAAATAATAATATAAGTTTAAAAGATGTTTTGACAACATATGGGTTTCAATAAAATATGTATATGGCTGGTTATAAAATATATGAAAAATATAGAATTTGAATCAATGACTAACTTATGAAAAACAAGTTTTAAACACTAAAAGATCCAAAAACTTGTTTTTGAAAAGCATGTGTTTGTATCTTCTTTGAGCATCAATTCAACATTAAAACTAAACATATTAAGATCTTATAAAGGAGTTACTTGAGTTTCACGTCTTCATCAAAATGGCTTCTCCAAAATCCACATTTTGATCATCCATTGCTTGAATCCCTTCCTTGACTCAACTTAATCTCCTTAAATCTTCTTTCTGAGGAAGAGTGAGCATCTTCCAAAGTCTTAATCCCTGTAAGCTTATAAACACTAGACTTGATTAGTAGCTTATAACGACATGTGGTATGTAAACATCAAAACAAAATCAGGGAGTGTACCCTTAGGCCAACATAGTTTTGATCCTACCTCTTGCTTTGTGCATGATTGATTTGTTCATGATTCTGCATATTTTCTTATATTTTTTTGCCTGTTTTATTAATAAAACTCTGCTACTAAATGTTTCTTGTCTCATGCATATAGGGGAAATTAAGGAAGAAGGGATAACTGAACTATGAACTAATACTTGCTATTTTAGAGATTATTTCGTGGATTTCTTGAAGCCAAGCAAAACCCAATTTGAATACAATACCACTTGAAACCCAAAATTCAGAGCCCAATCCTCTGTATTTAGAGATAAATTCAGAAATTAATAAAGACTCAGAAGCTTCCTCAGCTGGCAGAATGCTGGCCCCAATTTTAAGATCAGGGGTCAGGATCTTGTCGTGTTTACACGACAATACCCACGCAAACACAGCTTAATCATAGCCCTTGATCCTGATCTTGGACAGGTGGCTTCGTTTCTTGCACCCCAAGCCTCCTAGCCTTATGAAAGGAGGATTAGTGCCTCAGAGAGGGGGTTGAAGAGAAGAGAATACTTCTTTAGTATTTTCTCACGTATTTTGCTTTTCATTTCTCAACTTAGATTTGATCCAGAATAAGAGAGATGGAGAGTGATTGTGTAATTGAACAATTGCAAATCAATACAAGAAGTTTTTTCCATTGATTTGCAAAAGGAGAAAACTTACAAAATTCGAGGAGAACTACAAGTAATTAAAAGAAAAATTATAAGAACTCTTCTCTCAGAGTTTTTAGGGAAGTACGTCATTGGAAGTCTAGTCAGCGTGCGACCACTTTGTTCCGTTGATGATACGAGTGGTTGAGTCTTCGAGTCTTTTGCTTAGGTATTTTCTTCTCGCTTGGTTCCGAAAATCCTTTGAGGGAGGAAGATCGCGAGGGTATTAGTACCCTGGAAGAGAGAAGTAAGATTCTCTCAAGGAGCTCGGAAGTTAGAAATTCTTCTCTTCAGAAAGCCTTTCTGGTCTTCAGCTTCTTAATGGGGAAATCCAGCCTCTTGATGGAAAAAATTCATCCCTTTAGCCTGCCTAACAATGGGCTATTTATGGGCATTATGGGGTGTAACAACCCTTTCTAAAAATCAGCAGGTTGATTTGACCAATCTGATCTAGCTTCTCTCCTGAAGCCAGAATGCTTCGTGGCGAAGCTAATCGTAGCTGGCGCGAAGTTAGAGACCCCTGTGCGGAGTTACATAGCCAGCTAACTTCGGGTTTGTTTCACCAATCCCTTGATTCCTCCGCTAATCAGGAGATTTGCCTTGATCCTATCCTCTCCAACTGATTGAGGAGTGATTGGATCAAGGCAAATAACTGTCAAATATGTGATATGATCACATTAATCTTATGCTGAAATTTAAATGGTAAAAAATGATTATATAAGCTCGCGGCGGAGCTAGCTCACAGCGGAGCTAAGAAAAGTGCTTCATGCGATGCTAAGCTCACAGCGGAACTACTGAGCTAACAGTGGAGCTACTGAGCTAACAACAGAGCTGGTACATAGTCCTTAATAGAGCTATGCAAAGCTTGCAGCGAAACTTAGAAATGAGCTCTCAACGTAGTTAGAAAATAGCTCTCAACTGACCTATAAAAAGCCTCAAGCGAAGCTAGAAAATATAGCTTGCAGCGAGGCTAGGTGTTTAACTTCCTAGGTTTTCTTCAGAGGATAGCAATTAGCTCACTGTCTGCTTTAATGGATAATGAAGTCTAAATTACCATCTTGTCCATCAGGGATAGACATATCTTCAGCCTATCTGCGACTTATCTTTTAGAAGTGTCGACAAGTTAGACATCGTCGGATCAGTTGAAGTGTTGTCTGGGAGTTTGTCTTTTTGAAGTGTTAATAAAACTTCCTTCAAAGTTTTCGTGAGCATGTAATGATTTGTATAAATTCTAAAATACTTTAAATTTGAAACTTGAGACCTAAATTGCTTAGGCCAAATAAGCCTATTGGGTGCAATTGTGCACTGAATTAGGTAACTAGATTGATTTTAACTTGAGAATTCCCTAAGGAATCAGCCCACAGCGAAGCTGAAAGATAAGTCTTCAGGCAAAGCTAAAGGTGAGCTCTCAGCAGAGCTGAAATAAAATTTCAGGCAAAGCTAAGAATGAGCTCTCAATGGAGCTATGAGTTAGCTTTATGTGACAGTAGAAGCAAGCATACAACAAGAGTAATAGAGATAAGATCTAAGAGGAGCTACTGGGTAAGCTCTCAGTGGAGCTGAAGTGAACTTACAATGAAGTTCAATGATGAGTGCGAGGTTCAGTTTCACATCTGAGTGAAGTTAATTAACCTCGCTGCTCCAAAAAAAATCACTAAGGACAAACAATCAGACGGGAGCCTCACTTAAATGCGAAGGTCGCGTTTTAACTAAAACGCGAACTTCACGACCAAAGAAAAAACAGAGACTTCAGACGCGAGTCTGAGTAACTCCGCGTCTCACGCGGGTCTAAGGAACCACGGGCCTCACGCGGGTCTGAGCAACTCTGCGCCACACGTCTCACGCGGGTCTGAGCAACACCGCGCCACGCTTCAAATGCGGGTCTGAGCAACTCCGTGTCCGCGTTTACAACAAGTAATGTGAGGTCCGTGTCCAGCGTGAGACCCACATTTTGTTATAACTGAATCCTCATTACTGGGTCAATTAGCTCCCCACGTAATAGGGAGTTAATCCCTATAATGGAGGAATTTCAGGGACAATAATACCCCTATGACTCCCTACAAATAGCCTGAGGAGTTATAAAAGAAGGGGCCAGAAAAGAAGGGAGAAGACTTTAGAGAATTGAGAGCTGAGAATTCTCAAGTTAAAAGCTTCTTGTTTCCTCTTGCTTTTTTCTGGAGAGAGAGAGAGAGAGAGAGTAATCAGTGGACTCTAAACACTTAGTGTGTTAAAAATAGATCTCCCTCCTGATTAATTTTTGAGAGTATCATGAAGAAAAGCTTGACATTCGGCCGGTCAACGGAGAACAAGAATCACTCTCCATCGTCACACGAAGAAATCAGTCTTAAAAAAAAGGGAAAAATCATATCTTCTTCTCTCTTTTATAATCGGAATCGTTTCGTTGTAACTTTTCAGCCATTCAAAGAAACTTTACATCAAGCCAACCTTCTCGACCAAACACGAACCCTTAGGGTTAAAACTTCTCACAAATCTCTCACTTTTTCTTACTTTTCTCTCACTACATTGAAGGCCACCCCACTGGGTTATTTATAGATCATAGGATCATCCTAATCCTACACAAACTCCATCAATACGATAACACCACCTCAGAGAAAGTGGGAACTTGAATCCAACTAGAACTGAAAAATGAACCTGAAAAGGAAACTATCAGCATGCAAATTAGTTGACTAGTCTAAATAGCTAGTTGACTAATCCTGCCATTAGTCGATTATACAGTCTTACTGAGATGTACCCACTCTCTTTTTGCGCCAATAGTCGACTTCTGAAATTCTATTAGTCGACTAGCTTATACACCAACTCTGCAAATCTGTTCGTTCTTGATCTCTGAAGCTTCATCTATTTTCACGATGTATTCCAGTCACAATCCTAACATCATCTTATCCAACAATGATATAAGCGCCAAGGTTGTGACTGGATGTCTTCATTAGTAATTATAACTATGCACCTGGTTCTAACGCGCATATTAAATTTTTGGTGAGGTTTGGGCATTACTAGTAGTCTTGACCAGTGGTAATGATCAACAGTAACATTGCTTAATGGATGTACATATATAATGAATTTTTTTTCCAAATCATTGTTGATGATGGTTTCTTTTCTTAAACATCATTTTTTTAATTTTCTCTTTCTGATTGAAACTGCAGTTTCAGAAAAGTTCTTAAGTTTCAAAACAAGGACATTTCGTTTCACTTTTCGCATGCTAGAGCTTTCTTTTTCCACAATAATTCTTTTTAAAAGTTTGGTTGATTTAACCCATCAAGTTAAGCTTTTGGATGAAGTGGTTATCTGACAGAGTATCGAAATACAAGGTTCAGGGGTCCTGGGTTCAGAACTCATCATTTACAATCTAAAATACTTGTGTATCCTGATTTATTCTGCCTTTCTGAGTGGTTATGTTTTTAGTTGGAGGCCTTCTCACCTTGCCCAAATGAGAAAGCACAAGCACTTCAAAGTGAGTTGTATTGAAAAGCAACGCTTGTACAATACTTGTCAGACACATGTTGGACACACAAGAGCTGCGCCAGATTTAGATGAACCACACAATATTGCTTGTGAGAGGCGTGTCAGCTTTTAAGAGAGTATCTAAAAGTTGCATGGTAGATACTTTGAAGTCGTATGTTAGTTAAATATACATGAACAGATCTCCTTTGTCATAATTGAGATACTATTATAGCAACAATACGAACATCTTGCAAACGAGGACATCATAATCTCGAGGGCGAGGCATTGTTGTGGACTTTTGGTTTCATTCTTTGATTTCAACACTCGGTTAAAGTAACGGATTTTAAATCATTTAGTTTTTTTTTTTCTACTGTAAATAAAACAGATCCTAATCACTATGATCTTGACAAACATAAGTAATCTTGTTGCCATGAGGATTTTCTTCTCATTCACCGTCTCCTTCTTGTGTCGTATCCATGTGTGGTGTCCATGTCTTGTGTTCGTGTGCATGCTTCCCAGGCCCAAAGACTCACACGAGTGAGAGTTTCATAAGCCTTTGAGCTTGAAGAGTGTGCTGTCTCAATCAAATACAAGTCAAAGTGGAGAGGACTTTAGATTAAGTATCTCGTGTAATGTTAATGTTGGAGGTCTTTCCACTGGTCTTGAGGTATCGCTTTAAATGTGCAACCCATCAGCTTAAACTTTTGAGTTAATGTTTTTGATTAGGTTTGACTTGGAAGAATAATAATACTAATAGCAAATTCTGATATTGCAATATTTCACCAATTGGCAATAATAGGCACATGTTAGCTTAGTTATTGGATTGTCGATCACTTGCAAGGGAATACATTCTGCATTTTCAGGTTGCCACTTATTTTTATTTGAAGTTAGATTTTTTTTTTTCCCCCTTTCATTTTCTTCCCTTTTTTTTTGTAGATGATATGTTTGATTTACTGCATGTCACACTACCTTGGCAAACTAACTATTCTGATTCCATTACTTATGACAGTTATGGGTTCATGGGTCGGGTTGGGTGGATTTTTGGGATACTTCAAACCCAAATCCATATTTTTCGGGCGGGCTTTTAGTGGGTCTGAAACCCGCCCATCTGGTTTTTTTTTTTTTTTTTGTTAGGTTTGGGTCATCCAAGTTTCAAGCATGTTTGGTGCTATGGAAAAATATACTTCAACATGCATAGAAGCAAAATTTACATATAAATATTGACACATATGCATAACATATATAAACATATATGTCAACTTGTATAAATATTTATGTGAACATGTATAAAATCAAGCATATATATACTATGAAAGGGAGGATTTGGGTGGGTTCTCGGGTTCGGGCTCAGGTTTTATCGGGTTCAGGTCAGGCGGGCTTTGAAGAAAACGAAAACCGGATTACACAGGTTTTGGACTGCCATAATCCCTGCAATTTTCGGGCGGGTTAATTCGAGTGGGTTCGGTTGCAGACCGACCCATGAATATCCCTAATGACAGTTAAACTGTTGGATCTTCCTACAGAGATAAAACTTACAAGCAAAGATTGTTTTGATGGAATATGCAACATCTCCACTTGCTTGTGATGAAAGGTATACTTGCTTGGATAAGCCTTTCAAAAATTCGAAAATTAACCCGGTTCTTCTACTTCTGAGAGGAGTATTTGTTTCTTGGCTTCCTGCATTGTGATCTTCTACTTCTGAGAGGAGTATTTGTTTCTTGGCTTCCTGCATCGTGATCGAGTATAATAATAACCTGATGAATAATATGTTTGAGATGGAAGATTCAATAGGATCTGATTCGGCTTTGCCTACTATCATTATTGAACTTCTGAAGAATACTCTCTGATGTGTGTTAATCAGAGATCCTATGAACTTTCTGATTATTTTTTTGGCCCCCGGATTGTTATTCTGATGTTTCTGAGGACAAGGCATTGGTTGTCCTCAGAGAGGCAATCAGGAGACTATCTCATATACCCACTCAAATTGGAATCAGAAGCCGATCAATTCAACTATACTATCTTCTACAGGCTTTGTGGTTGTGGATCGGATTCTCTAGTTGAAAATGGCTTTGCTTAGGTAACAATCTGGAGAGAAAGATCCCTCTTCTTTTTACATTACCCTGCGAAATCCTTGAATTGTTGGCGAATATCTCCCAAGTTCGCATGATTCGTTCAGCTCCACTTGTACTTGTTGGCCCAAGGTTACAATCACTCGGTTTTATGGTTTTGATGATAACAAAGTATATGTGGTTATTATTAGAATTGAAGAATATAAAAGCGAATCTTTGAGCTGAATTATAGCAAGATCCGTTGATCGAATCAATTGGATGATGGTTGGAGTGTGTTCTCCTTCCATTGGGGATGAACGTGGTATATTCACATGTTCAATTCCGACTTCGAATGAATGAGATATTCAAGTCTAAAGATTGCCTAATTCTAAGCCAAATGGGAGTAAAGGTAGCTAAAAACATTTAGTCCCACATTGGCCATAGGATGGAAGTTTGTGGTGTATAAATAGAGAAAGTTGAGAACAAAGGGCGTGCCCTTTGGGTACTTGGAGTTTTCGTGCGCGAAAAGGAGGGAACTATGCCCGCACATGCAGGCATACGCGCGCGCGCGCCGCCGCTGGCGGCAGTGGCAGCCGGCCGGCTGGGGCCGGGCTCGGGACCGGGTTCGGGTTCCCTACCCAGCCTGATTCTTTTTGAATCACCAGCTCCGCTCCGCTACCCAAAACGCCCGCCCGCCAACGGATGTTTGAAAACCGTCTGGGCGGTTGGACCGTTGTGCGGTTTGGGCGGTTGGACCGAACGGTTGCGATGGTTCTGTCCAAACCGTCGCAACTGTTGAAATCTGGCTGAACTGGGCGAAATCTCTCTCTCTCTCTCTCCCTCTCTCTCTCTCTCTTTGAGTTCTGATCTGCCTGAAGTGAAATTCAGAGTTCTGAACTGGGCTTCCAGCGAGAAGTAGGAAAGCAACTTCCAAAGAAGATTCTGCGAAATTTGTTCTGAAAGAGGAATCAAAAAATTCAACAGATTCTGTTATAGAATTGTTGTCTGAATCTGGTACTTCTGAAGAAAAATATTCTTCAACCTTCCTTCGTCCTCAACAGTGGGTACTTGATTGATACACAATATTGCATATTTTACCACATAATCCCCATGCATATTGCAAATAAATATATGACTTTTACTCATCTTCTCTATATTTTTACAGGTTCACAACTGAAATGAGAGAAAGCCCAATAATCACTTTAATTAGCAATAATTAAAGAGATTAATTCCAAGCCCAAGATAAAGCCCAAATTTGAATCCAGGATCCAGAGAATTCTACGTAACAACTCAAGATTCTAGAAGGCCACGTGGATAACAACCTCGTAACAAATTCGTAACAGAAAGCGGGGATCCAACAGACCAGATTGAGCCGCAGAAACTCAATCCTGGCCGCAGATCTGCGGCAGATCTGGGGCCTCTGAGCCCCAGATTTCTGCCACCTGTTCGTCTTCTGGAGAGTTCTCTCTGAGGCCTATAAATACTGCACCTGGTCCTGCGAGCAAAGACAGAGCAGAGAAGAGAGAGAGATTAGGGATTAAGCTTTGTATTTTTGTTAGTTTTTCTCTAGGATTTTTGTAGCTCTCTAGATCTTCTTCCTCCCTAGAAATTCTGTAAGAGAGAGTTTGTAAGAGAGAGAAAGCTTGTGTACATCAAGGAGTGACAACTTGTGAAGCAAGAATTCATCCATTCTCTTCTCTCTACTCTTGCATTTTCTAGTGTACTTGCTTTCTTTATTTCTTGTTTTATTTTCTTGCAATTTTATTCATGCTTTGCTTTTCTTTTGTAATGGCTTGTAGCTAACTTTTCTACATGTACTAGCTAACCACTAACCTTACTAACTACTAACTCATTGGTGATTGCTATATTTCATCTTGCAAGTTGTATGGTCTTCTCTTCTCCGATGGGTTACTTTCATTGCTTGGCTAGTTCTTGTTGTAATTCCATATGATTCATGTGTGCCTCATTTAGAGCCTTGTCTTTGAATAAGTGCCTTGATAGAACATGGAGATGGATCACCAAACATATGCTATTTGTTGTACAACTTCATTACTTCCATTATTGAATGTTGTATCTTCTTCCTTAGCATCCCTTGTGTGTCGCTCTTTTGATTCTATTATTGAAAGTCTATCTTGTAGGCCAATGACATCTATGAGGCTACAAGACAAGTCCAAGAATGATCCCCATCATCCAAGTGGGAAAGTAATTAGACCAACACGCAAGACAAATCTATGCCGATGAATCAACATGAGGCACACATTCACTATCACGGAGTTTAGTAAGTCTTTAGCAAGGTAGTAAGGTTAGCTAGTCATGGTTTTCTTCCATTCAAGTTTTCTAAAGTTTTCTTTTCTTTTTAGTTGTTAGTCCAAATCCAATCTTGATTTTGATTTCTTTACACTTTCCATCATGAACATTTCCACCCATTCTTTTATTTCTTTTTCATTTGATTCTTTATTCTTTTAAAGCAAAGAAGAATCTTCGTTTTCTTTTCTTCACTACCTATCGTAAAGCTTCCATCGCGAGCTCTCCCTGAGAATCGACTCGGTATAGCCCTATGCTATAATGGAGATAGGAAAGGGTATATCAATCATCTTTCATACATTTGTGGAGTGATCTAAGCACTTGAGGTTGTTTCTAAACCTTAACTCCTTAATTGAATACATATATTTGTGCTCATTTATACTCCATAATACGACACCTTTCCCGTCTCAATCAAAAAAATGGCACCGTTGCCGGGCTGAGCAACAACTTCACACTATTCAAAGGGCTGAGCAACAACTTCAAGAAACATTTGCCCCTCCAATTCCACAGTATTTTCAAGAGTCTTACTCAGTTCCACCTTTTCCTAATGAACAACCATTTGTCATGGAAACGAGTAAAGATCTCTTGTGTGAGTCCACTCTTCCATCACCACACATTTTTGACTCACACTATTCACAAAATTTCCAAATTCAAGATTCCTATGCTCCCATTCTTGAGCAACCACTTGGACATACATCAAGTCAAGATGAGAGTATAGATAGCTTGAAGGAGTCTTTGTTACAAATGCAAAAAGTACATACCGAGTCTTTCAATAGTGTGCAAGAACAATTGAGTCAATTGGCTGACTTTTTTAGGAATGAGGAAACTCTATCCTATCAATTTTTGACTAATTCAGATATGCCACACTCTATTGATATGACTCAAGACTCCTGTCATTTTGGAAATCATGATTCAATTTCAGCATAACCACCTGAACTTGTCCAAACTTCAAATCCCATTGACATTTTGGCAAGTTTTCCATTTCCTGAAATTAAACTTAAACATGAATATGATCCTGAACTTCCACTTGATGATTCAATTTTCTTTCCTGATTCAATTATGACTCCGGTGTCTTCACATGATTTCACTTCATTTCCCGAGTCAGTATTGGATCCAGTGCCAGTCCATTTTGAAATTGAATCACCAATCATTTATAATCATATTGAACTTGACCAATTCCATACTTTTGAATGTCCCATTGATAAATTGGCAAGTTCACATTTTTGTGGAATTGAACTACAAGAGGAATGTGATCTTGAACCCCAACTTAGTGATTCAATTCTTTTTCCTGATTCAATAATGACTCCGGTAACTTTACCTGACTTCAACCTTTTCCCGGAGTCGACATTGGATCCTGTCCCAATTCATAATGAAGTTGAATCACCCATCTTTGAGGATCATATTGAACTTGACCAATTATACACTTCTGAAGATACCATTGACAAATTGGCAAGTTCTCCATTCTTTGGTATTGAACTACATGAGAAATGTGACCTAGATTCTCACTATCTCTTTACTTCTGAAACTGATTGTACAATTCTGACGGAAAACATTGACCTTAGTTTTGAAGAATTGTATGGCGATGAGCTTGAATTCCTTAATATTGGAAGTAAAGAGATATCACCCATATTAGGTCACATTCCATTGTTGGACAATACATGTGGACTTGAGCTTCATTTTCTTGCCTTGGACCTAATTCCTGAAATCATTTCGACTCCTGAACCATCACTTGACTTAAGTCACTTTCCTGAGTCGGTATTAGATCCTGTCCTTCCTGAGTCCAAGTCAACAATTCTATCATTTCATACACCACTTTGGGACAAGGTAGTTGACAAATTTGATTCTGAAATTAATTATGGAAAATGGAAATTAGATGGGGTCCATTACTTAATAAAGATCCTTCATGGATTTATCTTTTTAGTGGGTTATATTCACGATATTTCTGGTGGGTTCCTCAAAACCCAAAGCAAAGTTGATTGGGCCATGTTTCGTGGACCAATCAGGCCGCCACCGGAACCACCACCTTAAGGTAATTTTTTCCTTCCCTCTCTATTTTGTTTCATGCATACATATATCATGATGCATTGAGGACAATGCATGAAATAAGTGTGGGGGAGGGTTTACTAACATAGAGTTTTTAGATTTTCTTTCTTTTACATTTCTTTTACAACAATAGAAATAAAATTAAAAAAAAAAACTTTTTGAAAAAAGAGACAAAGTTTTGATCTATTTTTAAGAAAATTAAGATGTATCTTAGAAATTAAGAAAGCCTTAATTATGACATCTTAAACCTAGTTGAAATAATAGATCTTGTTTGAAATTATAGGATAAGTAAGAAAAATTGGTGAGATATTTTTATCTTGAATTTTTTGCCTTAGATAATATGCACTTCACACTTACACATTTCTTGGGATGGAAACAAAGACCAAAAATGCCATATAAAAAAATAAAAAAAAAAGAAAAAGAAAAAATATATATATATAAATAAACATTACCTATTAAGCTGGATAATTATGCCTCAAGAAGCATGATTATTCACGCCTAACGGTGGTAAAGGAAATAAATAATCCCCTTTAGTTTTGTGGCCTTTTTTACTCGAGACCTTAAACCCGCGGGATGTTTTCTCATTTGGTGCCCTAAGACCGTCTGGTTTGAGAGTCATCGGTTAAAGGCTCGTTACAAGGGTAAACTAGAAAGCCTAAACTAAGGGAAGAAAAAAGCAGAAAAATAAATATATATATATATAAATAAATAAATGGCTTGATGGTTGGAGTTGAAATCCCAGAAATTTTCACTGAGCACGGTGTGCATACTATCTAGGTTTTATGAAAGATAAAGTATTCAATCTAATTTTGAATTCTTACCTTAATTGAAGACAAGATCTTGCATAGAGACTAAGTTTAAGAAAGAATGATTATAGGTGGACTTATGACCTAAGATCACTTATATTTTTGCAAAAATAGTTCGAAAACATATCTCTCTTTCAAAATGCATTTTCAAAACACTAACATTTGTCTTCTTTCTTTATGGATTTTGTGGGTGCAATCCGCTGAAAACCCTCAGGAGACAACACTCCTCCTCTAGGGTAACCTAGAGGTTTAACGGCTTGTTGCACATGCTCAGTGCAATCGCGTCACCTGCGAAAGTGGTGTAATAAAATTGGTAGTATAGTTTTTCTTTTCTTTTCTTTGTTTTGCTCGGGACGAGCAAAAGAATAAGTGTGGGGGTGTGATTGATACACAATATTGCATATTTTACCACATAATCCCCATGCATATTGCAAATAAATATATGATTTTTACTCATCTTCTCTATATTTTTACAGGTTCACAACTGAAATGAGAGAAAGCCCAATAATCACTTTAATTAGCAATAATTAAAGAGATTAATTCCAAGCCCAAGATAAAGCCCAAATTTGAATCCAGGATCCAGAGAATTCTACGTAACAACTCAAGATTCTAGAAGGCCACGTGGATAACAACCTCATAACAAATTCGTAACAGAAAGCGGGGATCCAACGGACCAGATTGAGCCGCAGAAACTCAATCCTGGCCGCAGATCTGCGGCAGATCTGGGGCCTCTGAGCCCCAGATTTCTGCCACCTGTTCGTCTTCTGGAGAGTTCTCTCTGAGGCCTATAAATACTGCACCTGGTCCTGCGAGCAAAGACAGAGCAGAGAAGAGAGAGAGATTAGGGATTAAGCTTTGTATTTTTGTTAGTTTTTCTCTAGGATTTTTGTAGCTCTCTAGATCTTCTTCCTCCCTAGAAATTCTGTAAGAGAGAGTTTGTAAGAGAGAGAAAGCTTGTGTACATCAAGGAGTGACAACTTGTGAAGTAAGGATTCATCCATTCTCTTCTCTCTACTCTTGCATTTTCTAGTGTACTTGCTTTCTTTATTTCTTGCTTTATTTTCTTGCAATTTTATTCATGCTTTACTTTTCTTTTGTAATGGCTTGTAGCTAACTTTTCTACATGTACTAGCTAACCACTAACCTTGCTAACTACTAACTCATGGGTGATTGCTATATTTCATCTTGCAAGTTGTATGGTCTTCTCTTCTCCGATGGGTTACTTTCATTGCTTGGCTAGTTCTTGTTGTAATTCCATATGATTCATGTGTGCCTCATTTAGAGCCTTGTCTTTGAACAAGTGCCTTGATGGAACATGGAGATGGATCACCAAACATATGCTATTTGTTGTACAACTTCATTACTTCCATTATTGAATGTTGTATCTTCTTCCTTAGCATCCCTTGTGTGTCGCTCTTTTGATTCCATTATTGAAAGTCTATCTTGTAGGCCAATGACATCTATGAGGCTACAAGACAAGTCCAAGAATGATCCCCATCATCCAAGTGGGAAAGTAATTAGACCAACACGCAAGACAAATCTATGCCGATTAATCAACATGAGGCACGCATTCACTATCACGGAGTTTAGTAAGTCTTTAGCAAGGTAGTAAGGTTAGCTAGTCATGGTTTTCTTCCATTCAAGTTTTCTAAAGTTTTCTTTTCTTTTTAGTTGTTAGTCCAAATCCAATCTTGATTTTGATTTCTTTACACTTTCCATCATGAACATTTCCTCCCATTCTTTTATTTCTTTTTCATTTGATTCTTTATTCTTTTAAAGCAAAGAAGAATCTTCGTTTTCTTTTCTTCACTACCTATCGTAAAGCTTCCATCGCGAGCTCTCCCTGAGAATCGACTCGGTATAGCCCTATGCTATAACGGAGATAGGAAAGGGTATATCAATCATCTTTCATACATTTGTGGAGTGATCTAAGCACTTGAGGTTGTTTCTAAACCTTAACTCCTTAATTGAATACATATATTTGTGCTCATTTATACTCCATAATACGACACCTTTCCCGTCTCAATCAGTACTACTCCAAAGTAAAGGCAAATATTCATCCGAAATTTGTTCTTGTACCGCTGCTTCAATGATCCTGTGAAGGTACTGGTTGACTACGGTTTGATCCATTATCCTATTAGCACCGTGCGTGGGACGTAATTGTCTTAAGAAGATTCGCTCTAAGCGTACCTCACTCCACATACTGTATAAGTGGATTAAGTCCTTTATACAGGGAATATACTTTACAGTATATTGAGACTGATTTAAATTCAGTCTAATTGGTGTTTAACCAAGGAAGGAAATTGAAAAGTGGTTCTTAAATTAAGGAACGTTCTATTGAACGGAAAACCTCCCACCTGATATTTGCCAACCTGGCCAATTAGATTGTTGATATCTCAGTGATCTTGATTAGTTGTCAGATTGATTCCTGTTAAGCAGACACAACAATCTTAAGACAATTAATGTTTCTTACTTCTGTTCTGCTTGAACTTGCAGAAAATGTCTGAAACTAATCAAGACAGTACAAGTAAGGCACCAAACATGCAGCTCCAAGCTTTGATGCCTACTCCACTTCCTAACCCGAAGCTGTAGAAGCCAGGAAAGTTTGACGGCACAGAATTCAAGAGGTGGCAACAGAAGATGCTCTTCTACTTGACCACTCTTCATCTGGCCAAATTCCTGCAAGAAGATCCACAAGAACCCGGAACTGATCGGGACTCATACCTTACAGTCGATGCTTGGACACAAGGTGACTTCCTTTGCTGAATTATGTTTTAAATGGACTGGATGACTCTCTTTACAATGTCTACAGTCCCATCACAATGGCAAAGAAGTTATGGGCCAGTCTTGACAAGAAGTACAAGACAGAGGATGCTGGTACCAAGAAGTTCGTCGTAGGACGATTTCTGGAGTACAAAATGGTGGATAGCAAGACTGTAATCAGTCAGGTACAAGAGTTCCAACTTATCTTGCACGAGATAGAAGCCGAAGGTATGATTCTTCCTGAAACTTTTCAGGTTACAACTATCGTGGAGAAACTCCCACCTGCGTGGAGAGACTTCAAGAACTACCTGAAGCATAAGCGAAAGGAGTTAAAGTTGGAAGATCTTATTGTGAGGCTTCGTATCATGGAGGACAATCGCAAGTCCGAGAAAAGGAGCAGAAAGAACTCCTACGAAGCTAAAGCCAATGTAATCGAGGACTCAAAGGGGAAAGCGTCTACTTCCAAAGGTTTAAAGCGGAAGAAGACTTCCTAGGGATACAAAGGCAAGGCCCAAGCCGGCAAAAGCATACGATTCAAAGGAACCTGCTATATCTGCAACAAAGAAGGGCATAAGGCTAATGAATGTCGCAGCCGTCTCAAAAAGAACAAGAAGAGCCACCCACAGGCGAACATGACCAACCATGAATCACCAAGTCTTTCAGCTGTGGTGTCAGAAGTGAATCTGACAACCAATAACAAGGATTGGTGGGTAGACACTGGAGCTACTCGGCACATCTGCTCAGAGAAATTGTTATTCTCAGAATATCAAAGACTAGAGCAAGATGAGCAACTATTCATGGGTAATTCAGCTTCCTCAAAGGTTGAAGGAAAGGGCAAGGTCATCCTGAAGTGGACACGGGGAAAGAGCTTACTCTTAACGATGTTCTTCATGTTCCAGACATTCGCAAGAATTTGATCTCCGGATCAATACTTAGTAAGAAAGAATTTAGAATGGTGTTTGAATCTAATAAATTTGTACTTACTAAGGGAGGGATGTATGTGGGAAAGGGTTATCTTGTTGATGGACTTTTTAAAGCCAATGTTGCAGTGGTAGATAAAAAGTCTGTGTATTTGTACTCGAAGCTTATAAATAAAGGAAATTCTTCTTTTTATTTGCTTGAGTCTCCTATTTTATGGCATGCTAGATTAGGGCATGTAAATTACAAGTCATTAAAGAACTTGTCTAATCTGGGATATATTCCTAAACTCAACTTGGAAGAAATTCGCAAGTGTGAGATTTGTGTTGAGGCCAAGTCAACGAAAAATTCATTTCACTCAATTGATCGAAATACAGAACCTTTAGGGTTAATTCATAGCGATTTGTGTGATTTGAAGTTTATGCCAACTAGAGGCGGTAAAAAGTATTTCATTACTTTTATTGATGACTGTACAAGATACTGTTATGTGTATCTTTTAAACAATAAGGATGAGGCAATAAATATATTTATAACATATAAAGCCGAAGTTGAGAATCAACTCAACAAGAAAATCAAGATTCTAAAATCCGATAGAGGCGGAGAATATGAATCAAATGATTTTAGTGATTTATGTGCTAGTTTTGGTATAATGCATCAAACTACAGTACCATACACTCCTCAGCAAAATGGAATTGCTGAACGGAAGAACAGAACTTTGAAGGAAATGATAAATTCCATGCTCGTAAGTTCTGGAGCTCCGCAGAACTCGTGGGAGGAAGCTCTATTAACTGCAAATTATATTCTAAATAGAGTACCCCACAAGAAACTTGGTCTTATACCATTCGAGTTATGGCATGGAAGGACACCTTCCTACCATTACCTCAAAATGTGGGGGTGCCTTGCAAAGGTACTGGCACCATTACCTAAAAAGACTAAGTTTGGAGCAAAAACTATGGACTGCATATTCATAGGCTATGCCTTGAATAGTAGTGCCTACAGATTTCTGGTTCATGAATCAGAAATACCAGATATTCATGTAAACATGATTATCGAATCTAGAGATGTTGTGTTCTTTGAAGACATCTTTGCATACAAACGGGAAGCAGATAAGACTTCTGGGAAAATAACACACGAGATGGCGTTCAGGGACGAAAGCTCCGAGGAACCAATTGTTAATGCGGAAACTAAACCAAGAAGAAGTCAGAGATCTAAAATCTCAAAATCTTTTGGTCCAGATTTCATAGCATACGCTATTAAAAGCGAGCCTCAAACATTTAAAGAGGCTATGTCAACCCCAGAAGCACAAATATAGAAAGAAGCTATAAATAGCGAAATAGAATCCATACTAAGTAATCATACTTGAGAATTGGTAAATTTGCCTCCTGGCAGTAAACCAATTAGGTGTAAGTGGATTTTTAAACGAAAATTAAAACCCGATGGATCTATCGATAAGTACAAGGCTAGATTAGTAGCCAAGGGTTATCAACAAAAAGAAGGACTTGACTACTTCGATACTTATTCACCAGTAACAAGAATAACGTCCATTCAGATGTTAATTGCAATTGCAGTATTGCACAACTTAGATATCCATCAAATGGATGTCAAGACTGCATTCTTAAATGGTGAATTAAATGAAGAGATATATATGGAGCAACCTGAAGGATTTATAGTCAAGGGCCAAGAACACAAGGTGTGTAAATTGGTAAAATCCTTATACGGCTTAAAGCAGGATCTAAAACAATGGCATGAGAAATTTGATAGTGTCTGATAAAAGATGGATTCACTATCAATGAATGCGATAAGTATGTGTACACTAAAACAGTTGAAAATGCATGTATCATTGTTTGTCTTTATGTAGACGACATGTTGATACTGGGGACTAATATTGAAATTATTAAGTCCACTAAACGAATGTTATCCAACAGTTTTGATATGAAGGATCTGGGGGTTGCTGATGTAATTTTAGGAATTAAAATCACCAGAACACCAGATGGAATCAGTCTATCTCAATCTCACTATGTGGATAAGATGATAGAAAGATTCAAAGATAATGGGATAAAGGAGAATACAAATCCTTTTCTCCCACACGTCTACCTTCATAAGAATACAGGAACTGGAATACGCCAGTTGGAGTATTCTCATATTATCGGAAGTCTAATGTATTTGATGAATTGCACTAGACCCGATATTGCTTACGCTGTAAGCAAGTTAAGCAGATACACTAGTAATCCTGGTGATCTACATTGGACCGCTCTACTACGAGTGTTGGGTTACGTATCACATACCAAGGAATATACCTTGAGATATGGACAGTATCCACCTGTACTTGAAGGATACAGTGATGCTAATTGGATTGCAGATTCTGAGGAATCAAAATCAACTAGTGGATACGTATTTACTCTAGTAGGAGCAGCGGCATCTTAGAAATCTTCTAAGCAAACATGTATTGCCCGTTCCACTATGGAATCAGAATTCATAGCCTTAGATAAGGCTGGAGAAGAAGCAGAATGGCTTCAACAATTCTTAGAAGATATACCATTATGGCAAAAGCCAGTGCCCGCTATATGTATACACTGCGATAATCAAGCAGCTATATCTAGGGCACAGAATGTTATATACAACGGTAAGTCTAGACATATTCGTCGTAGACATAATACCGTGAAGCAGTTGCTCTCAAATGGAATTATCTCTATTGACTTTGTATCGTCAAAGGATAATTTAGTGGATCCGCTTACTAAAGGATTAAGTGGAGAGCGTATAAACTGCGCATCGAGGGGAATGGGTCTAAAAGCCTAATCTTACCGAGTCAGCTTAATGGAAACCTCACTTAGCGACTGGAGATCCCACAGACTAAGTTCAAGAGGAAAAACTAGTTATGATTGACTCAACAAGTAAGCACTTGGGGGCTTGACTCCAATCCATTCCTAAGGTGCACATAAGTGCTTTTCTACAATTAGATTAAGGATAAGCTTAACGCTTTTAATGATGCCTATATCTTGTTACTAAACAAGTGGAGTAGAGTAGACTACTATTAATAGGTCCATCACCTATGTGAGTATAGAGTTGGGTCGGCTCTTTGGAAATTTCTATGGAGGCTGTTATTCCCTAAAGATACTCTCTGAAACCAAGAATGTCTAGGGCCAAAACGGACACAACCGAGAACCAAAGTTGATTTGGAAAGTCACTGTGTGAAGCTTGTTGACTTGGCTTACACTAACGGCTAACAGTTCAAGACTTAGTTCACTGATTAGCCAGTAAGTCCGATAAAGCTTTCGCTATGGAAGGTTCAAGACCTATTTCACCTATCCTTATGCAGTTTCTTTTCTCAAGTACCTTTCACAATAGAGTTAGTCTCTTTGTGTGTCATTTCCTTGAATCTCCATTCATTGTGGGGGATTGTTGGAATTGAATAATAAAAAAGCGAATCTTTGAGCTAAATTATGGCAAGATCCGTTGATCGAATCAATTAGATGATGGTCGGAGTGTGTTCTCCTTCCATTGGGGATGAACGTGGTATATTCACATGTTCAATTCCGACTTCGAATGAATGAGATATTCAAGTCTAAAGATTGCCTAATTCAAAGCCAAATGGGACTAAAGGTAGCTAAAAATATTTAGTCCCACATTGGCCATGGGATGGAAGTTTGTGGTGTATAAATAGAGAAAGTTGAGAACAAAGGGCGTGCCCTTTGGGTACTTAGAGTTTTCGCGCGCGAAAAGGAGGGAACTATGCCCGCACATGCAGGCATGCGCGCGCGCGCCGCCGCTGGCGGCGGCTCGGGATCGGGTCTGGGTTCGGGTTCGGGTTCCCTACCCGGCCTGATTCTTTTTCAATCCGGTCTCGCGGGTATGGGTTGCTCCGCTACCCGAACCAGACCCGCTCCGCTACCCAAACCGCCCGCTCGCCAACGGATCCGAACCGCCCGCCAACGGATGTCTGAAAACTGTCTGGGCGGTTGGACCGTTGTGCGGTTTGGGAGGTTGGACCGAACGGTTGCAACGGTTTTGTCCGAACCGTCGCAACTGTTGAAATCTGGCGGACGAGAAACCCCCTCCCGGAGCGCTATAAATAGCGCTCCGATTTCCCTTTCTCAGACACACCAATAGCGAAATCTCTCTCTCTCTCTTTGAGTTCTGATCTGCCTGAAGTGAAATTCGGAGTTCTAAACTGGGCTTCCAGCGAGAAGTAGGAAAGCAACTTCCAAAGAAGATTCTGCGAAATTTGTTCTTAAAGAGGAATCAGAAAATTTAACATATTCTGTTATAGAATTGTTGTCTGAATTTGGTACTTCTGAAGAAAAATATTCTTCAACCTTCCTTCGTCCTCAACAGTGGGTGCTACTCCAAAGTAAAGGCAAATATTCATCCGAAATTTGTCCTTGTACCGCTGCTTTAACGATCCTGTGAAGGTACTAGTTGACTACGGTTTGACCGTACAGTGATTTGGTAGTGCTATCCAAATACCGTGAAGGAGTGTTGTATCTTGGGAGACCAGCGTCCATTATCCCGTTAGCACCGGTGCGGGGGACGTAATTGTCTTAAGGAGATTCGCTCTAAGCGTACCTCACTCCAAATACTGTATAAATGGAGTAAGTCCTTTATACAGGGGATATACTTTACAGTATATCGAGACTGATTTAGATTCAGTCTAATTGGTGTTTAACCAAGAAAGGAAATTGAAAGGTGGTTCTTAAATTAAGGAACGTTCTATTGAACGAAAAACCTCCTACCTGATATTTGCCGACCTGGCCAATTAGCTAGTTGATATCTCAGTGATCTTGATTAGTTGTCAGATTGATTCCTGTTAAGAAGACACCAACAGTTATTTGTACTAATCAAGTTCAAGTGTTTAAGTATACTTCAGGGTCTTAAGGATTCAAGGAAATTTCTTCCTCTAAAGGAAGTGTTGAAGACTCAAGAAGACTCAAATACGAGATTAAAACTCAAAGCACTCAACGTCGCTAATGGAGAAGCCCGGTTGAAGATCTTGTAGTCACCTAGAACCTTATAAGATATTAGTTTGTTAAAATATAGAATAAAGTAGTGATGCTCAAGAAGTTACACACAAAATACACGATTTCAAAAAATACAAGTTTTGATAGTATTGGTATTTTGCATCTTGGTTTTGATACATGTCTCATAATTTTTTCAAATTTTATAACAAGTTTAGAACATGTATTTCATCATCTATACATTGCTACATTACCCATAAACCAATACAAAATATTTAGAAAAAAAATTGAAACTTAAAAGTTTTCATAAAAACTATTTTAGGCCAGAATGGTTGACCGCCCGGTCGACCGGTGCTATTGCAGGCCAGAACGGTTGACTACTCGGTCGACGGGGCCTTTGGCCAAGGGGCGTGCACGTTTGTGCATGTTGTCGATTGACCGACTAGTCGACCGCTAACCATTGCATCGACCGACTGAAAGACTCTAACTCTCGGTTAGGGTCGGTTGACTGACTCGGTCGACCAATAGTTTAGTTTTTCTTTTTAAACTACCGAGAGGTCGACGAAGCCAATGGCTCTTTTCTGGAAAACCGGCCAGTTGACCGATAGTTTAGTTTTTCTTTTAAACTACCGAGCGATTGACCGGAGCCAATAGCTCTTTTTTGGAAGACCTGTCGGTCGACCGGTCCGGTCGACCGACAGGATCCAGATAGCCATAACGACTAGTTTTTAAATCATTTTTGTTTTAGTGAATTCCAATGGCATTTTTTGTTTCGAAGTGTCTAAACACACCCAAATGGCCTGGTATGATTTATAAATAATATTTATTCATTGCCTATATATATGAGTCATTGGTTTTGGTTTTAGACAAAAGGAAGAACACGCAAGTTTACAAATTTTTAAGTTTATTTCAAAAGAGAAAAGTTTTTCTAGCTTTCAATCTCCAAGTCTTTCTTTTCAAAGCTATTTTTAGTTGGTTTATAAAACTCCTCTATTCTTTTTAACTGAATTTCATCTCTCACTTAACTTCTTGAGCAACACTTCATATTCTACTATATAGGAAGTTGTAAGAGAGAGTGTTTATGATCTTGTTAAATCACCAAGTGCTTTATAACCTCAAATTGCTTTGTGCTACCTCTTGTGTAGAGGGTTGAGTTTGTGGACTTGTGTACTCCGGCCTTGTATACACCAAGTTGTAATTCCTTTGCGTAAAGTCCCTTTGTGGAAGATCTCTTAGAGGATAGTGAAATACTTTATAGTGGTGAAGGTGAGGACGTAGAGCGCTGACTCGAACCTCGGAATAAATTTCTTTGTGTTTGTGATTGCTTATGTCTTGCCCTCTATTATTTTTCATTTTTCATACTTGCGTAATTATTCATCTTACATTCTATAATTGCTTTCATTCTATCACTTCCATTACCGGTCTATACTCATCTCAACAAAGAGGCAATTGAGCACTTCAACTCATTATCTAGAGAAATTAAAGAGGAGAAGTTCTAGAGCCCTTTACGGGGAATTCGGCTCCAATTCTTGCTTTGAGTGACCGTTTGTATTATTCATCATAAATAGTTTTAAATTGCATTTGATTAGCAAAACACCTATGCAACCCCCCTTAGGTGTATTTCAATTGGTATTCCAGCCTTGGTCTCTAATTTTTGGCTTAATAGAGAGATCCTAATTGCTTATAATCACTTCTTTCACAAATTCATCTTCATCCACTTTAGTAAAAATGGTCGAAGGTATTAAGACTCCTCCCAAGTTTGATGGCCTTAGCTTTCCTGTATGGAAGGTTAAGATGATCATATTTTTGCAATTCTTAGGAAGCCGGGTTGCAAAAGCGGTGACTACACCCTTTAGTGTATCATTGGTGATTAGGACACTTGGTCCGATATTGCCGCTAAGAAGTTTAATGTAAATGCTAAGGCACACTATGCCTTACTTCAACTTTTGAACGATGACGGTATTACTAGGGTCATCCATTACAAATCCGCCTATGAGATTTAGACACACCTAGTAGTCACACACGAAGGAACGTCACAAGTTAAGAGAGCAAAGATTAATCTCTTACGTTCCTAATATGAAAATTTCACCATGCATGATAGTGAAACCATTGATGACATGGTAACAAGATTTACTAAAATAACTAATGATCTTACTTCTTTAGGTGATGCCATTGACAATGATCAAAAAGTAAGGAAGGTCATTCGGGCACTTCCACCCTCATGGGAAGTCAAGGCTACTGCATTGAAGGAGCTAAACGACAAAGTAGAGATGGAGCTCATCAGTCTTATAGGAAACCCTAAGACCAATGAAATGGTGAGAAACGCAAGGGAAGAGATGGCACCACGAAAGAAGAAAGTGATCACTTTCAAATCCACTCCCACCATCTCCGACGATGATGATGAAGAATTCTCCTTCCTAGTGAAAAATATAAGGAGGATATACAAGAAGGCTAAGTTTAACAATAGAAAAAGATGGCAAGGGTGATTAGTACACAAATGTGCATATTTTACCATATCATTCCCATGCATTTTAGCAAATAAATATATGATTTTCACTCATCTTCTCTGTATTTTTATAGGTCCACAACTGAAATAGGAGAAAGCCCAATAATCACTTTAATTAGCAATAATTAAAGAGATTAATTCCAAGCCCAAGATAAAGCCCAAATTTGAAATCAGAATCCAGAGAGATCCGCGTAACAACTCAAGATTCTAGAAGGCCACGTGGATAACAACCTCGCAACCAACTCACAACAGAAAGTTGTTGCCAAACGGTTGAGATACTGCCGCAAATCCCGGGATTTTCCCGCCAATCTGCGGCCAGATCTGGGCCGTTGAGTCCCAGATTCTGGCCACCTGTCCGGGTTCTGGAGAGTTCTCTCAGGGCCTATAAATACTGCACCTGGACCTGCGAGCAAAGACTGAACAGCAAGAGAAGGAGATTAGAGATTAGTTGCATGTATTTTCTTAGGTTTTTCTTTAGGTTTTAGTTCTCCTTCCTCTTCTTCCCTAGATCTTTGCAAGAGAGAGATTGTAAGAGAGAGAGAGAGCTTGTGTAAGCAAGGGTGACACTTGTGGAGCAAGGATTGATCCATTCTCTTCAACTCTACTTGAGCAAATTCTAGTATTACTTGCTTTCTTTAATTCATGCTTTTATTTCCTTGCAATTTTACTTCATGCTTACTTTTATTTTCTTTTAATGGCTTATAGCTAACTTTTCTACATGTACTAGCTAACACTAATCTTGCTTAACTTCTAACTCATGGGTGATTGCTTAAGTTCATCTTGCAAGTTGGATGGTCTTCTCTTCTCCGATAGGTAAAACCCCCCGTCATCTAAGTGAGAAAGTAATTAGGTCAACACGCAAGATAAATCTATGCCGATGAATCAACATGAGGCAAGCATCACTATCAAGGAGATTAGTAAGTTAGCAAGTTAGTTAGCTAGTCATGATTTTCTTCATCTTCATTCTTGATTTCTTTTCCTTTTCCATCATGCACGAAGCCACCACTTCTTTCATATTCTTTTCCATGATTGTTTTATTCTTTTAAGAACAAAGAAGACACTTCGTTTACTTTCTTCACTACGGACCGTAACGCTTCCATCGCTAGCTCTCCCTGAGAATCGACTCGGTATAGCCCTACGCTATAACGGAGATAAGAAAGGGTATATTAATCATCTTTCATACATTTGTGGAGTAATCTAAGCACGAGAGGTTGTTTCTAAACCTTACTTCTCTTTCATTTGAAAAAATAAAACATCACTTATTAAGCTGGATAATTATGCCTCAAGAAGCATGGTTATTCACGCCTAACGGTGAAAAACATCACTCATTAAGCTGGAGAATTATACCTCAAGAAGCATAATTATTCACGCCTAACGGTGATCAAAAGAATAATCCCCCTTATTTTTGTGGCCTTTTTCACTCGAGACCTTAAACCCGAGGGATGTTTTCTCATCTGGTGCCCTAAGACCTTCCGGTTTGGGAGTCATCGGTTATAGGCTTGTTACATAGGTGAACTAGAAAGCCTAAACTAAGGGAAGAAAAAAGAGAAAAGAAAATAAATATATATAAATAAATGGCTTTATGGTTGGAGTTGAAATCCCAGAAATCTTCACTGTCACGGTGTGCATACTATCTAGGTTTTATGAAGGATAAAATATTCAATCCATTTTGAATTCTTACCTTAATTGAAGACAAGATCTGGCATAGAGACTAAGTTTAAGAAAGAATAATTATAGGTGGACTTATGACCTTAGATCACTTATATTTTTGCAAAAATAGTTCGTAAACTTGTTTCTCTTTCAAAATGCGTTTTCAAAACACTAACATTTGTCTTCTTTCTTTATGGATTTTGTGGGTGTAATCCGCTGAAAACCCTCAGGAGACAACACTCCTCCTCTAGGGTAACCTAGAGGTTTAACGGCTTGTTGCACATGCTCAGTGCAATCGCGTCACCTGCGAAAGTGGTGTAATAAAATTGGTAGTATAGTTTTTCTTTTCTTTGTTTTGCTCGGGACGAGCAAAAGAATAAGTGTGGGGGTGTGATTAGTACACAAATGTGCATATTTTACCATATCATTCCCATGCATTTTAGCAAATAAATATATGATTTTCACTCATCTTCACTGTATTTTTACAGGTCCACAACTGAAATGGGAGAAAGCCCAATAATCACTTTAATTAGCAATAATTAAAGAGATTAATTCTAAGCCCAAGATAAAGCCCAAATTTGAAATCAGAATCCAAAGAGATCCGCGTAACAACTCAAGATTCTAGAAGGCCACGTGGATAACAACCTCGCAACCAACTCACAACAGAAAGTTGTTGCCAAACGGTTGAGATACTGCCGCAAATCCCGGGATTTTCCCGCCAATCTGCGGCCAGATCTGGGCCGTTGAGTCCCAGATTCTGGCCACCTGTCCGGGTTCTGGAGAGTTCTCTCAGGGCCTATAAATACTGCACCTGGACCTGCGAGCAAAGACTGAACAGCAAGAGAAGGAGATTAGAGATTAGTTGCATGTATTTTCTTAGGTTTTTCTTTAGGTTTTAGTTCTCCTTCCTCTTCTTCCCTAGATCTTTGCAAGAGAGAGATTGTAAGAGAGAGAGAGCTTGTGTAAGTAAGGGTGACACTTGTGGAGCAAGGATTGATCCATTCTCTTCAACTCTACTTGAGCAAATTCTAGTATTACTTGCTTTCTTTAATTCATGCTTTTATTTCCTTGCAATTTTACTTCATGCTTACTTTTATTTTCTTTTAATGGCTTATAGCTAACTTTTCTACATGTACTAGCTAACACTAATCTTGCTTAACTTCTAACTCATGGGTGATTGCTTAAGTTCATCTTGCAAGTTGGATGGTCTTCTCTTCTCCGATGGGTAAAACCCCTCGTCATCCAAGTGAGAAAGTAATTAGGTCAACACGCAAGACAAATCTATGCCGATGAATCAACATGAGGCAAGCATCACTATCAAGGAGATTAGTAAGTTAGCAAGTTAGTTAGCTAGTCATGGTTTTCTTCATCTTCATTCTTGATTTCTTTTCCTTTTCCATCATGCACGAAGCCACCACTTCTTTCATATTCTTTTCCATGATTGTTTTATTCTTTTAAGAACAAAGAAGACACTTCGTTTACTTTCTTCACTACGGACCGTAACGCTTCCATCGCTAGCTCTCCCTGAGAATCGACTCGGTATAGCCCTATGCTATAACGGAGATAAGAAAGGGTATATTAATCATCTTTCATACATTTGTGGAGTAATCTAAGCACGAGAGGTTGTTTCTAAACCTTACTTCTCTTTCATTTGAATATACATTGTGTGCTAACAATACTTTCTTCCTCCACATTTACATACACCTTTCTCATCTAATCAAAATGGCGCCGTTGCCGGGGAGAGCAACGGATTTTCTTTAAAGTGAAGAACTAAACGAATCTTCTTCTCTGTTACAGGTTACAGGTTGAAGAAATAGGAAACTTTGCATTGCAGTGACATATAAGTGGACCTGGGCCTCTGCTCTCGAAAGCAGAGACCAGGATCCCTCCAAATTGCCGCAAATTCTGGGCTTTTGCCGCAAATTTGCGGCAATAAGGAGATCACTACTGACCTAATTTCTGCAGGGCTTGCTTCTCTGCAAAATACATCTGCTGCAATAATTTTTTTCCTGTATGCTTCACCATATTCCTGCTAATAAATTCAACGGTAAAAAATTGGTTGTAATCGTTAAAAGTTGATTAGACATTTGCATACTAGGTACGTGTCTTTCAATTTCTTTAATTTTACTGTTGAAGGGTGCTGGATGCAAGGTACGTAAGCATTGCATGTAGACTAGGAATCGTCTCTTGCTTGATTTTCATGCTTTGAGTGAATCCTTGTTATTTCTTGTACACTTGCACAATTCAATTTTAAGGGCATCACCTATAAATAAGATAAGGTGGGGAGTTCATTACCCTTTCCTTAGCCCGAAAACCACAATCCAAGCACTCACTAACCCAAGCCTAATTTAATAAAAAGTAGACGTTAGCCCTAGGGACATCTCGGACTCATCTAGGAGATTATCCTAAGGGGAAAAAGTGTTAGAATTTTACTCTTGCAAAATCAGTGTTTAGGAAAGGGATTGAGGGCCGAAAGCCCGAAGGTTGCTGGTTACTTAATTAAGGAACGTCTCTGACGGAAAAACTCCCACCAACCTTGCCCTTCCCTGGCTGATTAGCTTGTGGTCAAAGTCTACACTAAACCTCCCGTGGACGATCTAATCAGTTAGGAGTCGTTTAGGTCCTAAGTCTACCCTAACTTAGGTTAGAATTTTTTCTTTTTGTTTGTTTATTTGTTTGTTTCTTTTTATTTGTGATTTTTTTGTGTGATATGGCATTCAACAATTCTTTCCATCCTAATAATAATCCATATTTCACACAGACTCCATCATATTCGGATAATTCCAACCCGGTGTTTTACAATACGCACCAACCACATACACCGGGTTGGCCTTATCCGAATCAATATGACCCATACCCCCCATCTAATAACTATGATTTCCATAATAATTTCAACTCTTCACCGAGTCATTGGGGTTCACGTACCTCGAGTCAAATTCTCAAATTCCTTGTCCACCATATTCACCTTGTCCACAGTATTCATTTCCCGATTCCGCTTCATATACTCCTTTTTCTGAATCTCCAATTGAAGAAAAATCTGAGTTACTAAGGAGTTTAGAAGCCAATCTTCAAAGGGTCGAGCAACAACTTCAAGAAACATTTTCCCCTCCAATTCCACAGTATTTTCAAGAGTCTTACTCAATTCCACCTTATTATAATGAACAACCATCTGCTTGGGGAACGAGTAAGGAATTCTTGCTTGAGTCCAAACAACACTCACAAAATCTGATGGACTCACAATTTTACCATCACTTCCAAGACAACACTTCATCTTTTTCAAAATAATGAAATCATCAATTATGGAAAGATGCTTGAAGACATGACTCATGCTCAAAATGCTAGAAATCGTGACATAGATTTGATGATCCAAACTCTTCATTCTCATCCTATTTCTAATGTCACTAGCCACTCTGTTAAAACCAAAGAGTCATGTAGTCTTGGAAATCCAGATTCAATTTCAGCACAATCACCTGAACTTGTCCAAA
The DNA here is from genome assembly GCA_038442645.1 of Agave tequilana. Taxonomy (NCBI): domain Eukaryota; kingdom Viridiplantae; phylum Streptophyta; class Magnoliopsida; order Asparagales; family Asparagaceae; genus Agave; species Agave tequilana. Next base: position 83,797 of record JAVJIF010021564.1, read on the forward strand.
ATTCAGATCCCATTGACATTTTGGCAAGTTTTCCTTTTCCTGAAATTGAACTTGAGCATGAATATGATCCTGAATTTCCATATGATGATTCAATTTTACTTCCTGATCCAATTATGACTCCGGTGTCTTCACCTGATTTCACTCCATTTCCCAAGTCACTATTGGATCCAGTGCCTATCCATTGTGCAATTGAATCACCAATCTCTTATGATGATCATATTGAACTTGACCAATTTCATACTTTTGAAAGTCCCATTGATAAATTGGCAAGTTCACATTTTTGTAGAATTGAACTCCATAAGGAATATGATCTTGAACCCCAACTTAGTGATTCAATTCTTTTTCCTGATTCAATAATGACTCCGGTATCTTTACCTGACTTCAATCTTTTCCCGGAGTCGACATTGGATCCTGTCTCCATTCATAATGAAGTTGAATCACCCATCTTTGAAGATTATATTGAACTTGACCAATTCTATACTTTTGAAAGTCCATTTGACAAATTGGCAAGTTCCCCATTTTTTGAACTCTATGAGGAATGTGACCTTGATTCTCACAATCTCTTTACTTCTGAAACTGATTGTACAATTCTAGCAGAAGATGTTGACCTTAGTTTTGAAGAATTGTATGGTGATGAGCTAGAATTTCTTATATTGGAAGTAAAGAGATATCACCTTTAGAAAGTCACATTCCCTTGTTGGACAATACATGTGGACTTGAGTTTCATTTCTTGACTTGGACCCAATTCCTGAACCAATTTCGACTCCTGAACCTTTACTTGACTTCATTCACTTCCCTGAGTCGGTATTAGCTCCTGTCCTTCCTGAGTCCAAGTCAACCATTCTATCATTCCATACACCATTCTGGGACAAGGATCTTGACAAATTTGACTCTGAAATTTATTATGGAAAATGGAAATTAGATGGGGTCATGTACTTAATAAAAATCTTTCAAGGATTTATCTTTTTAGTGGGTCATATTCATGATATTTCTGGTGGGTTCCTCAAAACCCAAAGAAAAGTTGATTGGGCCATGTTTCGTGGACCAATCCGACCACCACCGGAACCACCACCTTAAGGTAATTTTTTCCTTCCCTCTCTATTTTGTTTCATGCATACATATATCACGATGCATTGAGGACAATGCATGAAATAAGTGTGGGGGAGGGTTTACTAACATAGAGTTTTTAGATTTTCTTTCTTTTACACTTCTTTTAGAAATAAAAAATAATAATAATAAAAAAAACTTTTTGAAATAAGAGACAAAGTTTAGTTCTATTTTTAAGAAAATTAAGATGTATCTTAGAAATTAAGAAAGCCTTAATTATGACATCTTAAACCTAGTTGAAATAATAGATCTTGTTTGAAATTATAGGTAAGTAAGAAAATTGGTGAGATATTTTTATCTTGAATTTTTTGCCTTAGATAGTATGCACTTTACACTTACACATTTCTTGGGATGGAGACAAAGACCAAAAATGCCATAAAAAAAAATAAAACATCACTTATTAAGCTGGATAATTATGCCTCAAGAAGCATGGTTATTCACGCCTAACGGTGAAAAACATCACTCATTAAGCTGGAGAATTATGCCTCAAGAAGCATAATTATTCACGCCTAACGGTGATCAAAAAGAATAATCCCCCTTAGTTTTGTGGCCTTTTTCACTCGAGACCTTAAACCCGAGGGATGTTTTCTCATCTGGTGCCCTAAGACCTTCTGGTTTGGGAGTCATCGGTTATAGGCTTGTTACATGGGTGAACTAGAAAGCCTAAACTAAGGAAAGAAAAAAGAGAAAAAGAAAATAAATATATATAAATAAATGGCTTTATGGTTGGAGTTGAAATCCCAGAAATCTTCACTGTCACGGTGTGCATACTATCTAGGTTTTATGAAGGATAAAATATTCAATCCAATTTTGAATTCTTACCTTAATTGAAGACAAGATCTGGCATAGAGACTAAGTTTAAGAAAGAATAATTATAGGTGGACTTATGACCTTAGATCACTTATATTTTTGCAAAAATAGTTCGTAAACTTGTTTCTCTTTCAAAATGCGTTTTCAAAACACTAACATTTGTCTTCTTTCTTTATGGATTTTGTGGGTGTAATCCGCTGAAAACCCTCAGGAGACAACACTCCTCCTCTAGGGTAACCTAGAGGTTTAACGGCTTGTTGCACATGCTCAGTGCAATCGCGTCACCTGCGAAAGTGGTGTAATAAAATTGGTAGTATAGTTTTTCTTTTCTTTGTTTTGCTCGGGACGAGCAAAAGAATAAGTGTGGGGGTGTGATTAGTACACAAATGTGCATATTTTACCATATCATTCCCATGCATTTTAGCAAATAAATATATGATTTTCACTCATCTTCTCTGTATTTTTACAGGTCCACAACTGAAATGGGAGAAAGCCCAATAATCACTTTAATTAGCAATAATTAAAGAGATTAATTCCAAGCCCAAGATAAAGCCCAAATTTGAAATCAGAATCCAGAGAGATCTGCGTAACAACTCAAGATTCTAGAAGGCCACGTGGATAACAACCTCGCAACCAACTCACAACAGAAAGTTGTTGCCAAACGGTTGAGATACTGCCGCAAATCCCGGGATTTTCCCGCCAATCTGCGACCAGATCTGGGCCGTTGAGTCCCAGATTCTGGCTACCTGTCCGGGTTCTGGAGAGTTCTCTCAGGGCCTATAAATACTGCACCTGGACCTGCGAGCAAAGACTGAACAGCAGAGAAGGAGATTAGAGATTAGTTGCATGTATTTTTTTAGGTTTTTCTTTAGGTTTTAGTTCTCCTTCCTCTTATTTCCTAGATCTTTGCATGAGAGAGATTGTAAGAGAGAGAGAGAGCTTGTGTAAGCAAGGGTGACACTTGTGGAGCAAGGATTGATCCATTCTCTTCAACTCTACTTGAGCAAATTCTAGTATTACTTGCTTTCTTTAATTCATGCTTTTATTTCCTTGCAATTTTACTTCATGCTTGCTTTTATTTTCTTTTAATGGTTTATAGCTAACTTTTCTACATGTACTAGCTAACACTAATCTTGCTTAACTTCTAACTCATGGGTGATTGCTTAAGTTCATCTTGCAAGTTGGATGGTCTTCTCTTCTCCGATGGGTAAAACCCCCCGTCATCCAAGTGAGAAAGTAATTAGGTCAACACGCAAGACAAATCTATGCCGATGAATCAACATGAGGCAAGCATCACTATCAAGGAGATTAGTAAGTTAGCAAGTTAGTTAGCTAGTCATGGTTTTCATCATCTTCATTCTTGATTTCTTTTCCTTTTCCATCATGCACGAAGCCACCACTTCTTTCATATTCTTTTCCATGATTGTTTTATTCTTTAAGAACAAAGAAGACACTTCGTTTACTTTCTTCACTACGGACCGTAACGCTTCCATCGCTAGCTATCCCTGAGAATCGACTCGGTATAGCCCTATGCTATAACGGAGATAAGAAAGGGTATATTAATCATCTTTCATACATTTGTGGAGTAATCTAAGCACGAGAGGTTGTTTCTAAACCTTACTTCTCTTTCATTTGAATATACATTGTGTGCTAACAATACTTTCTTCCTCCACATTTACATACACCTTTCTCATCTAATCAAAGGGAAAGAAGACAAGAAGTTCATATGCTTCAATTGCCGAAAGTCGGGCCACATGGTTGCGGATTGTCCGGAGACCAAAAGTAAACCTTCAACCTCCAAGAAGCTCTACAAAAAGAAGGCTCTAAGTCTACGAGGGACTCGGAGAGTGAAACCGATGAAGAAGTAGATACGACACATGTGTGTTTCAAAGCTAATGATAACACATCTAAAGTAACATCCGAACCCTCACTTGACGATTGTGATTAAACAATGGATGAATTGGGTGAGCCTTTTGAAAAGTTGTGTAACAACTACGATTTATTTAAAAACAAGCATTTAAAAATGAAAAAGAAAAATGAAACCCTTCAAAATAAAATTGTTATTCTTTCTAAAGAAAAAGATGATTTATCTTCCACACTCTTATCCACACAAAAAGATATTGATGCATATAGAATTTCATGTAAAGCAAAATTTTCATTAATTAATAAAAATGAGATTTCTATTCTAAAAGATAAAATTAATTCTTTAGGAGATGTATTAAAAAAATGTGAGTTTGATAAAGCTAGGTTGGAGGCAATATTTCCTAAGAAACTTACTCTAAAGAAACATGCTCATACCACACATGCTCATCATACTACACATATCCACACTCCTAAATCATAACATAAACATACACATCATACTAGATATACTACACACACTAAACATGTTCACACTCCACACTCCCATCATACTTTTATTTATGGTAGAGTTTATTCATGCACTTATTGTGGCCAAAAAGGTCATTTAGCTAAATTTTACTTTGATAGAATAAATGCTTCAAATGATCACATTTAGGTTCGAAATGCTAACATTAAAGACTCAAGAAAATTTGGGTACCAAAATCAACCAATTTGTTACTTGATATAGGTACACACTAAGACTCTGAGACGTAGGGAGCGGTGGTATCTTGATAGTGGTTACTCAAGACATACGACTTGGGTATAAACAATTTTGCAACCTTATTAAGGTACCATAAAGGTGGCACCGTCACCTTCAGAGATGATTCCAAAGGAAAAATTATCGGTACATGTAACAATAAAATTGGCTCATCTCCCTTAATTGAAAATGTCGTTTTAGTTGATGGTCTCAAGCACAACCTCTTGAGTATTAGTCAACTTTGTGAGATAGAGGTTTCAAAGTGATTTTTAATGATTTAGCTTGCAATATTTTAGATAGACAAACCAATGCATGTGTACTTTCTAGTTTTCATGAAAATAATGTGTACATGATTGATATGTCAAATTTATAATGCAATGCTATATGTTTAATTGTCTTTAATGAAGACTCTTGTTATGGCATAGGAGACTAGGTCATGTTCCATTTGATCATCTATCTAAAATGATCAGAGGTGAAAGGTATTCCTTATTTGAAATTTGAGAAGGACTGCATTTACGATGCGTGCCAACTTGGGAAACAAACCAAATCCTCTTTCAAAACAATCAAGGATATCTTGACATCAAGACCCTTAGAGTTAATTCACATGGATTCGTTTGGTCCAACTAAAATAAAAAGTCTAAGTAAAAATAGTTTTGTCTTTATTTTGGTTGATGATTTTTCTCATTTTACATAGGTTTTCTTTTTAGAACACAAAAATCAAGCCTTTTCACATTTTTAAGTGTTTAGAAAAAGAGTTGAAAAAGAAAAAGATTTTCTAATTTTACGTATAAGAAGTGATAGAAGCGGTGAACTCATTATCCACTCCTTTATCACCTATTGTGAAGAACATGGAATCAAATATGAACTATCATGTTTTAGAACTCCACAACATAATGGAGTCGTTGAAAAAAAGAATCGTACTCTTCAAGAAATGGCTAGGATAATGATAAATGAATATGGACTCCCTTAATACTTATGCGCCGAGGCCGTAAACACATCATGTTACATCTCAAATAGAATTTATTTTTTGTAAAAATACTTCTAAAACTTCATTTCAAATTTACTATTTGAGAAAACCTAATGTTTCTTACTTTAAAGTTGTAAATGCTTTGGTTTAAATACTAAAAATAATTTAGGAAAATTTGATGTCAAATCTTATGAAGCCATATTTGTTGGGTATTCAAATACTAGTAAGCTTATAGAGTCTTCAATAGATCTATTTTGACTATTGAAGAATTTATACATGTCAAGTTTGAGGAATCTAATGCTTTTGTGAAGAATGTTGTAGAGATTGAATCCTTATGTGAAGATATGAAGAAGATAACCTTGAAGGACTCGCTATAGAAGAAGAAAAGCCAAAGATTGATGTACAAGGTGAAGTTCAAAAGGTTGAAGTGGAGCCAACACAACCACGTCTAAAGGATTGGAGATTTGCTTCAAATCATCCCAAGGATCTCATCATAGGTGATGTATCTAAGAGGGTAACTACTCGCTTCAAACTCCATGATTTATGTGGACATTTCACTTTTATTTCACACATTGAGGCCAAAAACATCCTCAAAACTGAGGTTGATTCATATTAGTTGCTTGCAATATAAGAAGAGCTCAATTAATTTGAGCCCAACCAAGTTTGGCATCTTATTCCTAGACCCCATGATAGACCAACTATTGGTACTAATAGATCTTTAGGAATAAGTTGGATGAGTCAGGTAATGTTATTAGAAATAAAGCTAGGTTAGTGGCCCAAGGTTTCACCCAAATCCAAGGTATCAATTTTGAGGAAACCTTTCCACCGTAGCACGGTTTGAAGCCATACGAATGACACTTGCCTTTGCTTCTTATAAAGATTTCAAACTTTTTCAAATGGATGTCAAAAGTGCGTTTTTAAATAGTTTTATAGAAGAGGAAGTGTATGTTGGATAACTCGCCAGGTTTGTTAATTCTACACATCTGGATTTTCTGTACAACCCCCTGGTTTGTTGATCCAACATATCCAGATTTCGTGTACAAACTTGATAAAGCTTTATATTGTTTAAAACAAGCTCCAAGAGCTTGGTATGAAAGACTGTCAACTTTTCTAATGTCAAACGATTTTGTTAAAGGTAAAGTTGACACCACTTTGTTTACAAAGCATGTAGGCAGTGATATCCTAATTGTTCAAATTATGTTGATTATATTATTTTTGAATCCACTAATGAAAAGCTTTGTAAAGATTTTGAATTATGCATGAAGAACGAGTTTGAGATGTCTATGATGAGAGAGCTAAACTACTTTCTTGGCCTCCAAGTCAAGCAAATGAGTGATGAGATCTTCATAAATCAAACCAAATACACAAGAGAACTCATCAAGATATTTGAACTTGAAGATGCAAAATTAAGCAAGACTCCCATGACCACTACTACTAAACTTGACAAGAGCGAGCAAGGTATAAATGTAGATATTAAATTTATAGAATAATGATTGGTAGTTAACTTTATTTGACAGCTAGTAGGCCGGATATTATGTTTAGTGTGTGTCTATGTATTAGATTTCAATCTTGCCCTAAAGAGTCTCACTTAATTGTGATAAAGCGCATTATTAGATATCTTAATGACACTATTGGAATGGGCTTGTGGTATCCAAAAACCGAGCAATTTTTCATGACGAGTCATTCGAATGCCGACTATGCCAGTTGTAGAGTGGATAGGAAGAGCACTAGTGGTACTTATCGATTTCTAAGAAATTATCTTGTTTCATGGTCTTCCAATAAACAAAATTTCGTTGCTCTTTCAACCCCTAAGGTAGAGTACGTTGCGGCCGGGGCTTATTGTGCACAAGTCCTATGGATGAAACATACTCTCCTTGACTATGATTTGCATTATGACCATATTAAAATATTTTGTGATAATACTAGCACCATTCATATGATCAAAATATAAATCAACATAGCAAGACTAAGCACATAAATATTCGATATCTCTTTCTTAGAGATCACTGTGAGAAAGGCGATATTGAAATTGATTATGTTTCCACCAATTTTTAACTTGCAGACATTTTTACTAAACCACTAGATTATAATAGACTTTCATTCATTTGTGGTGATTTAATTGTTTGTATTATTGATTCATAAGTTTTGAAAATTTTTAAAATGTTTTTTACATGTATTTTTTCAAATAAATATCTCTTTTATATTGATGTCTTTACCCTTTTTGATGCATGACAAAAAATGGGAGAGATATTTAAGTTATTAAGTTATTTTGGTATTCTATATCCATTCTCTTCACCATGCTTATATATTGTTGTTGGAGGAAGGAAGATTAGAAGGATGGTAGACTATATATGCATATTATTTTATATTGATATCATTTTTATATATGCATATATGTGTGACTTGCTTATATTGTCAAATCCATTTAAAGTCATAATGTTTGCTTATACTTGATAGATAGCATTAACTTGAGGGTGAGCTTTTCAAGCTCTTTCCTATCTTTTATTTCAAATAACTCACATGTTTTGTCATCATCAAAAAGGGGGAGAGTGTTGACCTAAGGTTACAATCACCCGATTTTACGGTTTTGATGATAATAAAACATATGTGGCTATTTGTACTAATCAAATTCAAGTGTTTAAGTATATTTCAGGGTTCTAAAGATTCAAAGAGTTTTTTTCCTTTAAAGGAATGTGTTAAAGACTCAAGAAGAGTCAAATACGAGATTAAAACTCAAAGCACTCGACATCGCTAATGAAGAAGTCTGGTTGAAGATCATGTAGTCACCTAGAGTCTTGTAAGATATTAGCTTGTTAAAGTGTAGAATAAAGTAGTAATGCTCAAAAAGTTACACACAAAAAATACACGATTTCAAAAAATACAAGTTTTGATAGTATTGGTATTTTGCATGTTTGGTTTTGATACATGTCTCATAATTTTTCAAAATTTTATAACAAGTTTAGAGCATGTATTTCATCACCTATACATTGTTACATTACCCATAAACCAATACAAAATATTTAGAAAAATATTTGAAACTCTAAAAGTTTTCATAAAAACTGTTTCAAGCCAGAACGGTCGACTGCCCGGTCGACCGGTGCCCATTGCAAGCCAGAATGGTCGACCGCTCGGTCGACCGGGCCTTGGCCAAGGGGCGTGCACGTTTGTGCACGTTGTCGGTCGACCGACGATTGACCGCTAACCATTGTGGCCGACCGACCGCTCGACCGATTGAAAGACCCTAACTCTCGGTTAGGGTCGGTCCGGTCGACCGACTGACAATTTAGTTTTCCTTTTTAAACTATCGAGCGGTCGACTGGAGTCAACGACTCTTTTTTGAATGACCTGTCGGTCCGACAGGCTGCTAGATGGCCATAATGGCTAGTTTTTAAATCTGTTTTGTTTTTAGTGGATTCTAACGGGCATTTTTAGTTTCCAAGTGTCTAAACACACCCAGTGACCTGGTATGATTTATAAATGATATTTATTCATTGCCTATATACATGGGTCATTGGTTTTGATTTTAGACAAAAGAAAAACACACAAGTTTACAAGTTTATTTCAAAAGAGAAGTTTTTCTAGCTTTCAATCTCCAAGTTCTTTCTTTCCAAAACTATTTTCAGTTGGTTTTAAAACTCCTCTATTCTTTCTAACAGAATTTCATCTCTCACTTAATTTCTTGAGGAACACTTCATATTCTACTTTGTAGGAAGTTGTAAAAGAGAGTATTTGTGATCTTGTTAGATCACTAAGTGCTTTGTAATCTCATTTGGCTTTGTACTACCTCTTGTATAGAGGGTTGAGTTGGTGGTGTTGTGTATTCCGCTTTTGTGTAGACCAAGTTGTAATTCTTTTGTATAAGGTCCCTTTGTGGAAGATCCCTTAGAGGATAGTGAAATCCTTCATAGCGGTGAAGGAAGGGACATAGAGCGGTGACTCGAATCTCGGAATAAATTTATTTGGGTTTGTGATTGCTTGTGTCTTATTCTCTATTGTTTTTTATTTTTCATACTTGTGTAATTGTTCATCTTGCATTCTATAATTGCTTTCATTCTGTCACTTTCATTACCGGTCTATACTCATGGAGGCAATTGAGCACCTCAACTCATTATCTAGAGGAATCAAAGAGGAGAAGTTCTAGAACCCTTCACGGGAATTCGGCTTCAACTCTTGTTTTAAGTAACCGTTTGCCTTATTTATCATAAGTAGTTTTAAAATTGCATTTGATTAGTAAAACACCTATTCACCTCTCTCTAAGTGTATTTCAGTACTCTGGCTCATGCCATGGCTACTACTATAACGATGCTATTACGTGAGACTGAGGTGAGTAATACAGCAAATGTTCAAGCTCTCCACAGCATCTTCCATAGCCGCACATTGTGCGGCATTTTTCTGGTCTTTCTGCAACATAGTGCAAGAACTTATGCCTATAATTTTCTGAGGCACACGTCTACAGGTTTTGCAAAGTCCTTGGCACTTATCCACACTGGAACAGGAAAATTGAAAGAACTAGTACACCAAATGGCACGTAGAAAAAAAAATCTTTTATTAAATGTTTAATGAAGAATCTTGAATTCAGAAAATGTACATTATTTCTCCATTTGAGCAGCAAACTACGATAATTGGTTAATAATTATACAATTGCTCTCGCCAACATGTAGGCATCGTTTTAGGTCTGTGTTGTATAGAAATCCCACAGCCCGGTTGGCCGAAGTGTGACAACCCCGACAAACAGTAGCAGGAAAGCCGTTATACTGCAACGTTTTACAACTCTTACATCTGCTGTCTAAACTATACGAAACCTTTAATTTGAACCAAATTCTTTGTTCCACTGCTCGAGCTCTTCCCACCTGCTCTTCTGCAAGCTTGGTCGTATAACAACCATTGCGTTCTTGAAGTCTTCATATCTCAGAGGCCGTAACTGGAACACAAGGAAGTGGATAATTAACATTTCACCATAAACAGGAGTACTTTTTACTACTATTTCCTTTCAGGAATTAATAACTGAAGGACAAATGAATAAGAACTTCTAACTCATTTTCATTTCAGTGAGTGCAGAATCTATACCTTCATCAAATCCATCGGTATAGGTAACAAGACATACATAAATTCTACCCTAAAAAAGACGCACAAATTCTCTTAGTAGAAGCAAAAAGCACCCTCACCTGATTTGGTTTTACGATAAGAATATGCTTGGGACCTAGTTCTCTGATTGGCATCATTGCAGCTTCTTCACACAAGGCTTGCAAATCACTTCCAGAATACCCTATAAGAACAGTCAAATACATAATAAAATAAATAATTCATCTCTCTCTCTCTCTCTCTCTCTCTCTCTCTCTCTCTCTCTCTCTCTCTCACACACACACACACACACACACAAATAAAATGAAATAAAAATAAAAAGAAAAAAGAAGAAGAAATAATTCATACACAAAATAAAGGTTCTGAATAATAAAAGTATCTTACCTTCAGTCTCCTTAACAAGTCTTTCCAGGTCGCTACCTGTAGAAGAAGAATAAGAATTGGTTCAGAGATGTATTCAACGACGCTTTTTACAAAGCATGCATATTTGAGGTCCCTACTGTAAGTTTAAGGTGATAACAATTATCAAGCATAATGCATAATTATGAATATTACTAAAACATTACCTTCTAGTAAAATAATTAAAGGCATTGACATCTAACTAATCATGTTGTAATTCAGTCTGCAACTTTGGACCACTTCGTTCATCTTCTTTTAATTCCTCTGGTTCTAATGAATTGACAGATAGGTCAACTTCCATGGGAAAGCACCCTTAAATCCTTCTGAAAACAGTAAGGAATTTGCCTTGAAAACCTTTTCATTGTCCTAATCCCTTCCTCGTCTCTTCAGTGATAAAATTATTCCACCTTCACTGATAAAAATTGTTCCCTTCTGCAATGGGTAATTCCCGGGGAGTTATCCACGCACCAAATTGTAGAGAATAATGAATGAATCTTACGGATCAAACCAAAGCAAACACACAGATTTATGTGAAAACCAGAAAGGGAAAAACCACGGAACAAGAGAGGATTTCACTATAATTCAGAGAAGATTACAAGACTGATTGATCTCATATGGTACGGTTTCTGGGGTTGATTGATCGTCCCTTTCCTCATTGGAAGAGGTCTCATATTTATACAAGTGTCTTTGGATAAGATTACAAAGTACTCTCCTAACTGAACATCTATCCAATCTTAACTGCTTATTTAGGAGGTGATTGGAGCCAAACATCCTGATTTGAATTGGTAAAGCACATATTTGTCTTTATCCGGTGGCCTCCATCCAGCTGCCAATGTGATCGGTCTGTTCCCGAGACGTAACCGCCGGGTTCAAATGAAGATTTGGCCTAGAGATAAGGGTACTTATAACCGACTCTATCTCTATCCTATGACCGCCTGAACTGCTCGGAGTTTGGATGAGACTGGACTCTTCTCTGGAGATTTTGAAAGCGGCCTCGTGTCACGTGATTGCTGAAGGGCTGGACGGACACGCGTCGTGATCTAGAGGTCAGAAATCGACCGCTACAGATGCCTCCTCTGCTTCCCTCTCTTTGGCAGAAGGTCGGGAAATTGCCACCGGGGTCTATGTGCCCTCGGGGACTCTGAGAGAAAAGGAGGGGAGCGGTCTCCTTGAGCCTAGGCTCAGGCTGCTGGTGTCGCTTCAGCTTTTGTTCGTTTGCAGTGTGCCTCTATAGGCTGGCAGAGCCTTAAATACACGTCCCATCCGCTGCTGCGTCTAACAGGTAACCGTCACTTTTTGAAGCGGCATGACGCTCGAGATTGGTGCAACAAATCAAGCGTGACGGTTCGGATCCGACCCGTGATGGCACGTGTAGGCTTCTAATCAAGCAGAAAGGGAAGAGATTTTGAGAGTTTAAAAGTGTCTCTCTCAAACACTAGGGATTGTCCCCAAACTCCTGAGTCCAACCTCTCGTCCTCTTCGTCATTGTGATCTTCCTGTCCCCGAGTCTTCATCACTCGATCTTCTTCTTCTTCAAAGATGACAAAGGGAGGCAAATCTAAAGCTGTCGCGGTGCGAGCAAGGGCAAGGCTGTAGCAGAAGAGAAGGGAAAGAGATCCCAATTTCAAACATGGGTCAGCATGGATTTCGATCCAAAGACCACCAAGCTCCATAACCAGGAGGAGGTAGCTGAGTACCTGGCCACGAATGGTGTTCATCTCTCCCCAGGAATCGAGATCGAGTTTTGCCCTCAAGGCACTCATTTCACTTTACCCTCGCCCAATGGCGGCGTCTATATGCACCCCCAAATTCTGGCGTTGAGGCTAAAGCTACAGCTGTCAAAGTTAGTCCTCAGCATTCTGAGTCACTTCAAAATTGCCCCTTCGCAACTGTCGGGGGTCGCCTAGCGCACCGTACTGGTGTTCGAAGCTCTTTGTTGTGGGCGCCTCAGATGCATGTCAGCGCGAGGTTCTCTGTGCCACCTACGCGCTGAGGAACACCAGTCAGGACACTCGCTTCTTTGTGCCCCAGAGTAGGTGCGAGAAGCTTATTGTGAATATGATGGATAGCAACCACGATATGCGCGATGCCGTGATCCGGCCCTTGGGAATCCGAGTCAAAGGAGTACAGAGCCATCTCGACTACCTGGAACTTTGGTCTACTTGCTCGGGGAGAAGCGACACTCTCTCCCGATATTAAGACAAAGTTGCAGAGGCTGATAGCTGTAAACTACGATCACAGGACCTGGAGTTGGTTGCTGGACTCGAACAAGCCTCCCGCACCCTCAGTTATCCCGAGGGTGCCAGCTCCGAGTAAAAACTAGCCGGCTGTGGAGTTGCGAGGCCGAGGTGCCCAGGGCTCGTGGTCTCTGCTAAGAGGAAGAGGGCCTCAGCACAATCCTCACAACTTCAAGCTCTCGAAGAGGTAGGCTCTGAATATTGTTGGACTTTTCTCCATGTGCGACTCTTTAATACTTGCTTCTTGCAGAAGAGGAGCAAGATCGGGTTTGATGAGTCTGACGAGGAAGAAATGCAGGACCTATTGTTGACTGCGACCGCTTGCCCCTTTACGAATGTTGGGCGGTCCCACATGGCAGAGGATGCTCGGGACAGGCCCTCCGACCCTATTGGCTCTATTGCTCAGGGGGCTTCCTCGGCCGCTGAGGCTCCTAAGGAGGGTATATAAACGCTTTTCGAGCCAGTGGATAGGGCGATGGAGATCCCGAAGAACGCCCCCACTCCTGATGTGCTCTCCGAGGATGCTATAACAGTGGCGTCTCCATCGACCATGGTCGTTTCTAGAGCGGGCCATCGCCTAGGCTCGAGGGGGAGGAGTTGCTGAAGCTTCGCTTGTAGAGGACGACACGAGGGTCCCTGACCCTGTTGGTTCTTTGGGGACCACCGCTCAATCTCCGTGCAAACCCCCAAACGGCCCACCACGAATTTCTTATTCGGGTTATTTGTCCGAAGAGGAGCCAAGGAAGCAACTTTAGGGTATGAAGACTTTCTCGAAGGACTGGAGGAGCTCAAGGCACTACCCTTGAAGGACTAGCGGCGGTGCTTAAAGAACGAGGTCTTCAGGGTAAGCCTCACAGTAATTCTTCTTCGATTTAATCTTTCATTTGACGTCCAACTCTTCCCTGTTTTAATTTCAGAATGTCGTGCTCACCTCCGAGCTGTTGGACGCTCATAAAGATGTCTTAAGAGAGAAGAAAGGCATAATTGCTGGGCTACTCCAAGAGGTGGAGAATCTTAATGCTGAAGGGACGGACGTGGTTGTCAAGATCACTCGGCTCTAAGCTGACTTGGACCACAAGGCAGCGGTCCAGCAAGGTCGGGAGATGGGGCAGGTTCGGGGACGTCTCTATGAGCACCTCTATGAGACTCGGGGCGAGTCGAAGGAGAGGGAGGCTTTGCTGAATCAGTTGTTTTAGGCTCGGGGAGAGGCGGAGAAGAGAAACTTGGAGTAACAAAAGAGGAACTCCAACTTACAGGAGATTAGCTCGTGAGTTGGAACGAAAAGATGTTAAGCTGCAAAAGGAGTCGGAGCTACAGTCGACTCGGGGGATCTGAAGAAGACGCCCCAATGCGCTGAGGTGGCAGAGCCCACGCTAGAGTCAGAGAGAGTTGCCTTCGAGGAAGATGAGTGCTTTGAGGATGACCTGGATCAGGTGCAAGCTGCCACGGATGCAACAGAGGCACGTGTTCGGACAGTGATGGACCAGTGCCAGTGGAAGATGGTCTTCAAGTTTAAGAAGTGTAAAGATGAATATGAAGATGGGATGCGGGGCACGGCTCTGAGGTATCCACTTGAGATTGAGACTTTCTTCGCAAATCAAGGCATGGGACGACCTGTGGAGCCCGATGCTTCCGTTGTGGACAAGAACCTCTCTAAGCGCTTTGCCCAACAATGTTGCTATCACGAGGACAAGTCTCCCCTTGGATGTTACGACTGTCGGGACCTCGGCTCGTGATGCCCCTGCCGACACGAATCCTCCAGCTCCACCCTCTGAAGCATCTCTGAAGGGGAAAGTGAGTGTTTGAGAGTTTTTTATATGATCCGGTGCAACTCTTTTTTGAAAAAATAAATGAAAAGTTATTAGCTTCATTCTCTTTTTGAACTTGTCTTACTTTTTATTGTATCTCAATGCCACTGTGGGCGCCGGCTCGGTGGCAGCTTCTAAAGAAGTAGGTGCCCGACCTCTGGGAGGGCCTTCTCAGGAACCGAGAGTGCCCCATGCATGTTTTGGTTCTGCAGGTCCCTCGGGTGCGAAGATTTTCAGGAAGCCGTGGCGAGGCCTGACGGTTCCAACCCCGAAGATGATGGTGAAGGGTTGGAGCGGGTCTTGATGATGAGCCCGGATCCTTACTGGATTTCTTGAATGACCAACGGAGGAGAGTTGCGAAGAGCCTGTACCAGACACTACCCAGGCTTTCCCGCTGCGCGAGCTCAAACTGCTCGACTTCCTCGCCTTCCAACTGAACCATGAGCTAATTTCCCACAATGTAACAGTAAGCACAATTGAAGAAAAGGTGTGCAAGGTATTCTTGAAATCAGATGATATGCTGGAGGCGATGGAAGAATTGAGAAAGGATAAGACTAGCCTGAAAGTGAGGCTCCTGAGGCGGCTTGAAAAGCTGAAAAAAGCATTTGATGACATCTCCAGTTTGCACGAGAGAGTCGCCTCAGATCAGTCAGAGATCACTTCGCTTCAGGCCCAGATCGATCGAGAACATGCTGAGAATATGGAGCTCAAGCATAAATTCAGAAGCTAGAGAAAGGTTTGGAGCGAAGCAAGCACAATATTCAAAACCTGAGGGCCGATGTAGAATGTCAATATGATCGCTATAATGAACTTTGGAGAGCCCCATGGCGATTGCTCATGGAGGCGCATATGTTGCGCTCTCAGGTCCTGATCAAGAACTCTGGCACGCGAGCGGTCAATCCAGGGGCGAGAGCGCTCGTGCCGATCGGGCCGAAGACACGAGCGGTCAACCCGAGGACTTGAGTGATCAGACTAGGAACACCAATGGGTGGCCTGGGAGGTCAAGCGGGTGGTTCGAGAGTCAAGGTAGCGGACGTAGACGGAATTAGCCGAGTCCATCTGTATCTGCTTTTGAAGTAATAAGAACTGTATTACTCTTTTTATCAAAATTCGCGTTGAGTAAAAGTGCTATTATTTTTGACTGTGTGTCCTATGTTCTTGTCCCTTTTGGTGTGGCAGTATTGATGCTTGGACGCGAGCATGGCCTGGCTGTACGCTGTTTTGTTGTTCATACAAAGGCGCGATGCCCACTGTCAGGGGCCGCGGTGACGATCCGTCTCACAAACATTAAGGCGACCGTTAGGGGGTGGAAGCCCCTAGGTTAGTCGAAGGGTTTTTAGCTGTCAGGAGGACTTCCCTCTTCCAGGAGAGTCTCTGTGCTGGCTTTAGCCGTCAGGATAGGACTTGATATGGGTTGTTGACTCACTTGAGTAGCCATCAGGGCGAGTGCCTGATATAGACTGAGCTCCGAGCAGTCATTGTGGGCGAGCCTCCGTCTTTCAGGCTCGAGGGGTAACCGTCAGGGTAGGGCCCGCTATAGGTTGTTTCCGAGTAGCCATCAGGATAGGACTCGATATAGGATGTTGAAGTGTTTATCAAACTCGGAGAAATATTGAAAACTTACAGAAAATCATCAAGATAGAGAACTGCATAATAATCTTTTCATTGAATATTACATGATTCTACACATAGCATAGTTTCAAGTGAAGAGTTTTATTGCTTCTTGAGGAGGTTCTCGTCTTATCAATCAAGGTGTACGATCATTTGCCTCCCCGAGCGATAATGATGTAGGGACCCTCCAAGTTGGGCCTGAGCTTCCCTTGATCTTTTTGTCGTGTGGTCTGAATGACGTGCTTTAAGACCAAGCCTCCGACTTGAACTTCGCGAATCTTCACCTCTTGTGGTGCGCAGCCCGGATCTGCTGTTGGTATGTTGTGATGTGGATCTGGACTTGCTGCCATTTTTCCTCTTATCGATCCAGGATTAGGCAGAGTTGTGCATCGTTTTGATCTCAATCAACCCCTTCTACGTGGACTGTCGGCATGCTGATGTCGACCAGGATGATCGCTTCCATTCTATATGCCAATGAGAATGGGGTTTCGCCCGTCGGGATGCGCTTGGTGGTCCTGTAGGGCCAGAGCACTCCGAGGAGTTTCTCAGCCCATTTGCCCTTTGCTCGGTCGAGGCTTTTGCATAGACTGTCAAGGATGGTATGAATGCTGATCTCAGCCTGATCATTGCCTTGAGGATAATAGGGCGTGGAGAATCGGTGGGCGATCTTATACTTAGCGCAGAAGCTAGCCACTTGCTTGCTGACAAAGTTTTTCCCGTTGTCGGAGATAAAAGTGTAGGAGAGCTCAAAGCGACACACGATATTCTGCCAAAGAAATTTGATAATCTGTTGTCTAGTGACTTCAGAGAGTGGCACCACCTCGACCTATTTGGTGAAGTAGTCGGTGGCTGCCAGGAGGAACCACAGAGGCTGTGCTCGGGGAGTGGACTAACAACGTCAAACACCCATTGCATGAAGGGTCAAGGACTCCGCAAAGTGTGGTGTTTAGTACCCGGTCTATTCGATGTTGGGGCAAATTTTTGACACTTCGAGCACTTATTCACATAATCCTTGGCATCGTCGAACATCTTTGGCCAGTAAGACCATTGATTGATGACCTTATGAGAAAAACCGGCCTCCCAAATGATTTCCACAGTCGCCACCATGGATTTCCTGCATCTCTCTCCGAGCTTCGTCTAGTCCGAGACACCTCAAATAGGAGTCAGCAGGAAGCTTGGAGTAAGACTTACTGTATAAGACGTCTCTGAGAAGCGTGTATCTGGTGGGGAAGTGCAGGAGCTTTTGTGCCTCCGCTCTATCGTCAGGTAGCGTCCTATCGTTCAGATAAGCAATGATAGGTTCCTTCCATCCCGACGACGTATCAACGCTAAGGTAAAGGGCTCTCCGATCGGTCGTTGGACGCTCGTGTTGGCAATGAGCTCGACAGGAATCTCCCGTCTGGATTGAAACTCTGTGACTGCCCCCAGGTTGGCAAGTGAGTCAGCGTGATTGTTTTTGGATCTGAGGACTCATTTGAAGTCGCATCGAAGGATTTTAGACTTCAGTCTGAGGACCAGTTGCAGGTACTCCGCCATCCGAGCATCCCTTGCGATATATTCTCCGCTGACTTGATTACCACTAATGAGGAGTCGCAGCGAACTTCAAACCATGTGACCCCGAGTGTGATGGCCATTCGGACTCCGGCTAGGACTGCCTTGTACTAGACTTCGTTGTTGAAGGCCGGGAAGCCGAGGGTAAAAGACTGCTCGATAATAGATCCTTTTGGAGTGGTGAGGACAATCTGCCCCCATGCTTTTGAAGCTCCATCCACATTCAAAACCCATCCTTCCAGTAAGTCGCATTGCACTGTGGCTCCTCGGGCTGAAGTCAGCAATAAAGTCCGCCAATACCGCACTTTGATTAATGTCCTCGGTTCGTATCTGAGTGTACAGGGCCTCAGCTCTGATGCCCATTTCAATATCCGTACAGTTGCTTCTGGATTCTCTATAACACTTCTCAGACGATGCTCCGTGAGAAACATGATCGAAAAGGTTTGAAAGTAGTACTTGAGCTTCCTCGAAATAATGAAGAAAGCGAGCACCAACTTTTCCAGCCTTTGGTATCTGGTTTGGGGTCCATTCATGGAATGACTGAAGTAGTATACCAGCCTTTGTCTTCACGAATCAGTGCTCCGCTCATGGCTGACTCCGAAACAGCCAGGTAAAGGAAAAGCATTTCTCCCGATGGGGGCTTGGACAAGAGTGGTGGTGAAGCCAGCTATCTCTTCAAACCTTGGAAAGCTGTCTCACATTCTTCGTTTCAGCGAAAATCGGCCCCGTTCTTCTTCAAGGCTTGAAAGAAGAGCTTGCATTTATTCGTGGATCGGCTGATAAATCGGTTCAGAGCAGCGAGATGTCTGTTCAGCATCTGAACCTCTTTCACACATGAAGGCGACTTCATGTTTAAGATGACAGATATCTGATCGGGGTCAGCCTCGATGCCCCGTTGAGTGACCAAATACCTAAAAAATTACCGAAAGCAACCCCGAATGTTCATTTCTCGGGGTTGAGCTTCACCTTGTACTTCCGTAAGAGATCGAAAGCTTCGCCCAAATGTTAGAGGTGATCCACGTGCAAGACACTTTTCACCATGTCATCAATGTATACTTTCATTATGCACCCGATCAGATCCTTGGAGACCTTGTCAACCATGTGCTGGAAAGTGGCCCCGACGTTTTTGAGCACGAAGGGCATCACTTTGCAGCAGTAAATTTCCCGACCACTAGTAAAAGCAGTATTGTCTTCATCTGATGGATGCATCTTGATCTGTTTATACCCGAAGTAGGCGTCCATGAAACTGAGAAGTTCATAGCCTCTCATTGCCTCTACAAGCTGATTGATCCCCAGGAGGAAGAAACTATCCTCTGGGCAAGCTTCATTGAGATTTGTGAAGTCGATGAAGACCCTCCACTTTCCATTCTTCTTCACGAGGACAGAATTAGAGAGCCAGTCGGGGTATAATGTCTCTCGAATGAAGTCGGCCTGTAGTAGGCTGTCTACTTCATCGCTGATAGCCGACTTCATTCTTATTCATTCTCCTTGGCTTCTGCTTTACTGGCTTGGTGTCCACCTTGATAGAGAGCTTGTGGCAGATAATACCGGGATTGATTTCAAGCATATTGGTGGAAGCCCAGCGAATACATCCAAATTGTCTGTCAAGAACTTTTTGAACAAGACCATTTCATGAGGATGCTTTGAGCCGATTCGGAGGACCTACTCTGAATGACGTGGATCTATAAGAACGACTCGGGATCCTTCTCAGTCTTGCTGTCTGGGTCTCCCGACTCGATGGGTGAGTCGAGGTATGGATCCTTTAACTCGGAAGGGAAGTCGGAGTCCTAGCTTTCGATGTTCTGTAATTGCTATTAGTCAGTAATTATCTTTGCTTCTTATCCATAAGGGAATCTTTGTCAGAGACTGCTAGGGAGGTCTTTGTCATCCAATTGGACTTCTTTCAGGCTATTGCAGTTATGTTTCTGGTCATCGCCTGGTCAACCCTTATGTCGGTCATTCCTGATGGTATGGGGTACTTCAGAAGTTGGTGATGGGTGGATGAGACAACTCTCATCATATGAATCCATGGCCTATCGAGGACAGTGTTGTAGGAAAATTCGAGGTCAAAGATGCAGAACTTTGTGACAACGGGCGAGTGCGCCTCGCTCCTATCAAATCAATAAAGAAGTGACTGGGTCTGAGGGAGGATCACCTTTCGAGCTAGCTCGAGAATGTCATCCATCCGATCTAAGGCATGTCCGTACAGAATGTTGATACTACTCCCCCCATCGATCAAAATCTTTGACACTCGGCAACAACTGATATGCATTGTTGCGACCAAAGCATCGTTGTGCGGGAAGTGCACGACGTAGGCGTCAGCCTCCGAGAAGATTGGCCTGCCCAGTGGTGAAGGTGGGTGATTGCCAAAAAGAATACAGAGAATATGAAAAGTGTATATGATTGATTTTGACGCTAAATCTTCGCAATTTAACCATGTAGCAAAGGCTATACGGGTCGAATCTCAGGGAGAGAGCGACGAAAGCGTTTCGGTATCGTTATTTCCCTGTACCTTCATTTTTTGTTTGGAGAACTTAAAGAAAGAGATTAGTTGAAACAAGTTTAGTTCTGATATTAATGAAGAGAAAGATCACATCCTACTAATAATCAACCGCCATAAACAAATAATACCAACTAGAGATTACCTTCACGCTAAACCCTAAACATGATAGATTACCCTAGGATTCAAGTAAAACGCACAAGACAAATAACAAGATTCTAATTGAAATAGCACTAGTTAAAATTTAATATTAAAATATCAAGATAATTGTCAAGCATAGATTAAGAAAAAAGTTAAAGAGTACTAACAAGTAGTTGACTTAATTATCATCATTATGTGTCTTCAAGATAGATCTAAGGTTTAAGCATGCCTGGAATTTAATTCGGTTCTCTATTCAATACTATAGGTCCACGGTAGTGATATTAGCAGGTGATGAAAAGTGAACTTAGTCACAGTGGAAAAGAAACGAAGCATGATTTTTTGAATAAGATTGCATGAAATAAAGAAGCAAAATAAAGAACAAAAAAGCAAGTAAATAACAAAGGAGATATGAAAAGAGCAAAAACACCTTGTATTGATCTGTCACCTCGAATAACAATGGTTTCTCCTTACCAATCTTCTTCAAAGTAAACAAAAAAAACTTGAAAATTACAATGAAACTTCAGAAAGAAAATAAATCTAAAGAAAACCCTAAAATTGAGCTTCTGAGATGCCTCTGCCCTGTTGCTCTTCAGGGGTATTTATAAGATATTTGAGAAGTTAGTCCCACACGAACACCTCCACCCAATCGCCACGCACGCGCCTCCAAATAGTCGCGTTTTTTGCAGCTTTTCAGGAGAAAATGCGGCTCTTCTGTGGATCTGGGTTCTAGATTTTGGCGTGTAGCTTCATTTGGTCTGTTCATCTGGTGATCTATCCTCAGAATCTTTATTTAATCCTCGAATTTTGAAATATTTCGATCTCCTAGTTAACTTGGAGACCAAGTTATCTTTAAAACCGGGTTAAATTCAAATTTTCTCCCCTTTATCTTCAACTTGTGGCGCAAGTAACCGGAATTTGAATAGAAGCCCACCTCTATCTTCAATTGGGATGAGAATCGATCTTGTTCTACCATTTTCCTCCTAGATTTTAAATTAAATTAATTTAAAACCCAAATTCAAATGGAATAGAATAGAAGATTTCCTTTATCTTCCCAATTAACATTTATTTTCATAATAATTGTGGGCCTTTAGGGTTTCTCTTGGATTATGGAGGCCTACACATTACTAAACAATAAATGAATTAAATAGTACTGTTTTATAAAAAATAAGTATGAAAGTGTGACTAAAAATATGCATTATTGATGATCAATCAGTGAGCGTGTCAGTATTGCCAGGTAGTTGTCCTTCTGGGCTTCAGTGGCATACATAAATGGCCCTTCCCTTTGCTATGGTGCCCTCTATCGGGGAGGTGCCGAAGATAACATTCACCTCTTTGTACTGGATGAGGGTGTTATTTGCCTGACTATCTAGTGGTGGGAGTTCCCTTTGCACTTTAATCTTCGAGGGTTGTCCAGGGTTAGGATGAACTCTCAGAGATATCCCTGATTAACTAGATTCTAGAGGTGTCGTCGGAGGGACAGACAATCGACGGGGAGATGGCCCATCCCATCATGGAAGGCACAATACTCTCTAGATCCAGGTTCCTTCGGGTTCTGCGGGAGCAGTCATCTCGAACGTCTGACCTAAGGTTGGTCTTTGATGGCGCTAAACATGATCAACGGAAACGGTGAATGGAATAAGGTCGGGCTCTACAGCGTCGTCCTTGTTCGACTCGTGCGTGTCGGGGTGATTTATGGACATCGACGGAGTTGTGGTTTGAATTCTTCCTTAAGGGAATTGTTGTTTCAGCTTCTCGTCCTCGGATCCTTGTTTAAGGGGTGATTGGTCGCATCCCGAGTCGCCTCTTTGATCTGCATGTATTTTGCGCTCGGACGAGAATCTCTCTCATTTGGTGGCATCGTTCTTCACTATATGCTTGTAAAACGAGTAGGTGACTTGCAGCCAATGATGAATGAAGCGACGGCTACGTCTTACCAGAGCCATCTGGCTTTGAAAATAATTAACATATTTCTTCAGGCTCTCTCCTAGTTTCATCCTAACTGTAAGAAGATGGTTGTTATTCCTCTGAAACTCTCTTCGAGAAGCGAACTGCTTGTAGAAGGCATCAGTTACATCATCAAAACTCTGAAGTGAATTCTTCGAGAGTGAGTAGAACCAATGATAAGTGGCGCCCTCGAGACTGAAGGGAACGCCCGACAGAGAAGCTCGTTGTGAGCATGAATTGCCATTTTGTCTTGGAACTGGCAGAGATAGAGAAGGGGGTCGGACGCTACCAAGTAGCATTCGAAGGAGGGCACCAACAAATTTTCTCAGAAATCGGAGTGGTGATTTCCTTCGTCAGTGGTGAGTTGCCGCTATGCTCCATTCCTTTCGGAGATTGTTGGCTCACTTAGTTGAGCCGTTTTTGAACCACATCCGCAATGTCCTCAATGCGAGAGAACTTCGGGCTGCGTAGATGCACTGAGTTCTCAAAGCGCTGGTCATTATCATTGTGAGTCTCTGACCTGTTGCGCTTCAAGTTGCCAGTGGCTCGTGTGGTTTCCCCATCTCGTTTTGCAACGGGGGAGCCCGGGCTCTTTCTTCTGCAGCTCGGGAAGACTGTGATTTCCGCAATATGTCGACTTGCTTGAGGAGCCGGTCTGGAAACGAGTCGCTGCGTCTTTTTCAAGGCAACCACCCGCGGAGTCAACCCATCTCCATTTGCTGCTCTTCCAGCTGCTTCTGCAGGCTGGAAAGCATATTGAGTTGCTCGTTGGTGTGTCGGGATTCGGGCATGTCTAACTGTTTAAGCACCCTTTGTGGCGAGGTGGAAGAAGATTGAGAATCTTCTGCATCAGTAATGTGAACGTCAAAAAGGATGGGGTGACAAATTACAGGCTCGACGACTTTAACAGTTTCCCCTTTTCTTTTGAAGAGGCAGGGGCGCAGCGGTTGGAGCCTGGGAGACGTTCTTCCTTGGTGGAGCTATGTCCACAATGCGAGGCTATTTTGAGGAGCGGTTAGGTTTTGAAAGTGGAGAGATCTTCAAGTATAGACTTAAAGGATCTTAATGAAAGCACCAAATGTAATGGGTAATTCTCCAGAGAGTTGGTGATTCTCCGGAGAGTTATCCACGCACCAAGTTGTAAAGATTGATGAATTAATATTAGAGATCAAACCAAGGCAAACACAGATTTACGTGAAAACCCAAAAGGAAAAAAACCACGGTGCAAGAGAGTGGAAAACCACGGTGTAAGAGAGAGGGTTCCACTATAATTCAGAAAAGATTACAATTGTGACTGTCTGATCTCATGTGTTAGGATTTCTGGGGTTGACTGATCGTCCCTCTCCTCATTGAAGGTCTCATATTTATACAAGTGTCTTTAATAGGATTACAGAGCTCTCCTAATTGAACATTTATCCGGTCTTAATTGCTTATCTTGGAGGTGATTAGAGTCAAACATTCTGATTTGAATTGGTAGAGCACATATTTGTCTTTATCCAGTAGCCTCCATCCAGCTGCCAATGTGATCGGTCTGTTCCCGAGAGCAGAAAGAAAATGGGAAAGAAATTTAGGGTTTTAAAAAAGGATAAAAATGAATTTAGGATTTAACAGCAGAGAGATTTCTCTCCCATTCTGCGCATCACCATGTAAAGATTCACAATAAAGTAACAATTAATTTGTAATACCAAAAGGTTTTTTTTTCTAAAATACTGAACTGAAAAGCAACTACAGCACTTGGCCTTATATAGATTCCCATATAAGTAGCATGGTTCACAGTCGCGGTCTCGGCCGCTGACTCGGCGGGCACTGAGACGGTTCGGTCTCGGCGACTCGGATCGGTATCGGGCGATACGCGCAAAACGCTATAGAGAAAGCTCAAAAAATTCTGAAAAAATCACGACAAATTTAAAAAAAAATGTAGACACCCACATTCATGTATCAATGTCCAAAATATATCTAGCATACTAAACGTAAAGCGAAAGTATAAATACACGCGTCGTCGGTAGAAGTATATCAAAATACATACACAATATAGTAAATTACACAAACTACATTCATAAATACATGCTAATGTAGTTATTTTCACATTGAATTACGTTGAGGCACAAAATCATCATAATGTCGAGTCGACCGAGTCAACTCTGATTCTCAGCCGAGTTGGCCTCTTCTGAGTTGAGCCGACCGACTCGTGACTCGGACTCGTCTCGGAGCGGGCCGAGACGGATACGACTCGGCCGACTCGTCTCCGACTCGGCCGAGTCTTTGAACCATGATAAGTAGAGTTTCTCTTTATACCCGACAAAAGACTAAAGCAAAAAAGGAAAAAATAAACCTAGCCTAAAATAAAGAGTAAAATAACCTAAACAAATAAGAGTACTGATTCCCATCACTAAGTCTTCAATACCAACAATCTATATTCTGATCCTCAACAGCAGTGTTTTAAATGTTAGATATCGGGGATATGTCGAATGTCGTAATCGGATATCAGATTTCAAATTTCGGAGATATTTTGGGGTCATTTAATAAATTTTGAACATCGGATAACAAATATATATATATCCTAGATGTCCTAAATAATGTAATCTTAAAATTCTTATCAAGGCAATACATACACAACTTATGTAAAATTACATAAATATGTTTAGGATAGATATACTTACCTTAACATTTCGCATACACTCAATAACTCATTGTAGAAATTTATGGAAATTGCTCCAACTTTCAAGACCAACCAACATATTAGATTTTTCCCGAAATGTCGACCGACATATTAGATTTTCCTGAAATGTCGGCCGACATTTTCTAAAACGCCATTTCAAAAAAGGGTGGGGATGTCGTGATGGTGAGGGCTAGAAAACAAAATGTCGGCCGACATTTCTGACGAAACAGCCCAAACTCTGGATAATGATTCCAAAAATAAGGATCTGAAGTTGGCATCAATACCAAGATTTTGAAACTTTGTTTAATCCATTTTAACCCATGCTAATGTTGTCAATCCATGTGAGTAGCTTCCTATAACAAATTAAGCAATTGCTTCGTGTGTCTTTCAGGTAGCACCATTTGCACAGGCACTAGTCCTGCTTTCACGAGGATTAAGTGCACCAAAATGTGTTTACTAGTAGCACAGCGAACAGTGAATTGGAAACTAATTCCAGAGCTTAAATAAAAGTCTCACCATGGGAAAATGACATTTTCCCAACAATAAATTTACATTATATTAAGTTTTTATGGACAACAAAGAATACATCAGGCAGAATAAATAACCAGTTTCTAGTGAAGGATTATCAATACTGCATGCTCAATTATCTCTTTCACAGTTGCATGTTCATGTACCAAAGAAGTAAATATACTTTAATTACTCTATCTTGACTGCTCAAATTCGGTTTAGCTCAAAACCATGAAAATGAAAGAATAAGTAGTTCACTGATATAGAATTCAAATGGGTTTAGCCTTTTAGGCAAACTGACAATATAAAGAATGAACAAATAATATTTAGTACAAGCTTGACATGCATGCTTACCAGGAAGTGAAAATGCTTGACCTTTGAGCTGATTTTTGAGAAGTATTCTCCTAACATTTTCATCTGGTAGAGGCACGTATATTCTCTTTACCTGTGAAAATTATTATATACATGTGAATATAGTTAAAACTGTCGGCTGACAAAATAGCACCTAAAGTAAGCCCTATTAACTTAACAGAACCAAAAGAATTTTAAAAACAAAAAGAAAGGGGAAAAAAAAAAAAGAACTACAAATTTTCATTTAACATATCCATGGGGATACTATGAATACTACAAAACTTTTAATGCCATACAATTCTGAGAAAAAGTACGCTGCCCAAGGGTTTGAATAGTATACAAAGTTGTAATAACATATATGCCAATAATATGGTTCATATCTGTGGTTCAGTTTCAATTCCGACCAATCCTCTACAGATTGAATAAAACGTGTCAAACTGTCAAGTGATTGAGTCTGGTCCATGTTGGTTCAATGGGCTGGCTCTGGTCAATTGTCATTAGCCATCCTACTTTCAAAGTAAATTTCTTCAAGAACGAACATTACAGTTCTCAGTTAAAACTGCATTAGAGATTCATAATTGGAACAAAAGGAACTGAAATAGTCCTTTTGATTTGTGCTGGTTGTATGCAACCAAGGACTTTCTTAATTGAAATTTTTTCTAATCTGTAGCCTGTTTCTTTGAATTGTTTGTTGGGTGTGCATGTCAACAGAAAATGCATTCTTTAGGATGTCTTAGGACGCAACACTTGCTTAGATGAGCTAAACTCATCTTTAAGGGCTCAATAACATTTCTGTTACCAGCATAAAGCAACAGATATTAAAATTGAGGGTTGTACAAGACAACTTCTCTGGGGCAGTTTCTACATGCTGTTCAGTCATATTCAGTTTATTACATATATCTTTATGTTAATGCACATCAAGTATGCATTAACTCCTTATCCCTAACCAGCAAGAACATGAATTGATCTTCTAGCCTACTAAAAGCAGCTAGCTATAGAGTATTAACAGGAAGAATTTTAATCACATGCTGGATTAAAGCATATTAGCTCTCGTTCTTAGTTGTTGAAGCTTCACAAATGCCCATATATTTAACGGTACTGCCTCGGCTTCTAATTACTTACCAATAATAAAGATCGAATGGTAGGTCAGCAGCAGATCATAGGAAACTCAACTAACTCCTGCCGAGGCTTCTAGAATTACACTTGCAGTGTACGGTAATTTCATTTTAATAGAAAAGATCTAGGCAGTTATAATTTTAAGTCATCATTAAGACATGAACATGATTAAAGCTAATAAAGGAAATCGTCCTAAAACTTCCTCTGTATTTCTGTATCAGTTCTGTGCAGATCCATTTTAAATTGGAATATAAATGTCCTTTCTTCCTTCAGAATTACTGCATCAGCCCATCTTTGCCAGCATTTCTTGCTCCTCAATTTCTACTTCTGCCCATCAGCAATCCGCTGACCCAAAGCCAACACAGCAGCAACCACTATACTTATACCCCTCATTAATATAAAAATTGTGTCCTTTATTTTTTCCAATCCACAAATTAACGGGTACATATCTATCATAAGAATCATTAATACTAGGCAACACAACTGATGAAAACAGGTTAAGAAAATTCAGTCAACAGATCCGAGCAGAATCCATCTAAATTTCAAGTGTCAAAAAGAATAAGGGTGACTTTGGAAACTTGAATGTCCAAGAAAATAAAAAAAATGTGATTTAGGTGGATTTTGAAGAAATTAATTCATAAAACTTTTTAGATGATTGCTTGGATGGATAGGAGAATAAGGAAATCTCCTAAATCGTGATATTGGAAATTTCAATTTTGAGTAGAAATTTCAAATTCCTTGATTCTCTTTTCTATGCACATGGTTGTGTTTTTTATTGACTTTATAGCATTTCAAGCCAAAGATCAATGGATATTGAATCTTTAAATCCTGGAACTTCAAAATCAATGAAAACTGAAAACTAAATCTATTTATTAATTTTTCTATAACACACCACAAAAGATCACAGAACCAAGTACAATTGCACTCATGTAGATAGGCTTAGTTATATTTTTCCTTTCAGTGACCAGATTCCAACATTCAAAGGCGAGTTTTGACAAAAACAATCATGTGTGTGTGTCGTGTGTCTATATTATATTTCAGACTTTAATTATGACTTAGTTACATGTTGCTCTTGCATATACCAGATGCAAATCTGTCTTATACTAGCGTTAGATAGAAATAAGTCCATAACATAAATAAAGCTTTGGCCTTCAGTAGGTCTACACTCTTTGATCAAGGCACAAATTTAAACGATCATGTCATGAATAATTGTGCATTTCTGTATATTTCAGCCTACCCTAACTGCCTTAAGAATTACATCATTTCATATGTAGACTACATGCTTCCTCGGCCTCAGATCTTGAATTAGTTAAATGCCTTGCTCATTGTTTTCTGGCCTGTGGTGATAGATTGAAATAAAGACCTCCCTAAATGTGGACGAACATGCTAAGGGTTCAACAACAGGTTGAACACTAAAGTGACACTTCCTCCCGTACTTGAACTTTGATTTGGTTTCAATTTTCTTTGAGAAATTTATCCATGGCTCTTTGAAATTTAATTAACCTATAAAAAATTGAACATAACAGATATTCTAAAGCATGTATTGGCACAAGAGAGAGGAAATTATCTAATTTTCGAGACACAATATGAATGTGACAGATTCCATTAAGGTTGGTGTAGAATGCATTCTGAAGCATGTATCTTTTAATTTGAATCCTCAGTTATTTTTCATTTGAATGTTCAATCCCTTTTCAAACCTTGAAAGAACACAATGCCAAACTAATTAACCTGTAAACATTGTTAATGACGTAGATATTACAAAAGATAGTACAAACAATATGCACAGATCTATATGACAACTCAAAGTTTGAGATGAACAAATTATATTTGTCCAATCTTCAATCAAAAATCATATATTGATGCACTATTAAACTTTACTAGCTGAAAGTTTAATTACAGGCCAAGTCTTGAATATTGCCAATTTTAAGTACAAAAATTATATATCATTGGAAAAGTTTAAGGTGGGAAAAGTTTGAAACTACTGAACAACAAAGCCATCAGACATCATAGATTCATAGAGTACCAATTAAACAAAAAAAAAGGCCTCATCTTGGAGATTGATTCGGGTTTCTTGTCTTCAGTTTGACCC